>JAWQFJ010010689.1:85000-90000 GCA_034096865.1 Theodoxus fluviatilis
GATAATTCAGAAAAACAGGGAGGGAATGGGGACAAAAAAAGGGTATACAAGTATTTAGAAAGCACTCATACCTTGTCGCAGGCGTCTCCAGCGAAGCCCGGGTGGCACTTGCACACCCGGGCACTGAGGTCGAAGTCGCCGAAGACACACCTGGCGGTGCAGTTGGGGCCGCGCCACAGGGGGAAGTGTCTGCCGGGGAAGCTGTTGCACAGCGTCCTGGCCGGCCACTCGCTCAAGTCCAGCTCGCTGCGGCATCTGGAGGACAGGGCAAGGACTGCGTCCTGGCCCCACTCGACTGACCTGCAAAGGACATTTTCACAGTGCCACCCCTCCTTTGCTTTTCAAATATAAATACCACACTAAGCTGTCGAGACTGGTTCGAGCACATGCTGCAAAGGCTGAGCGAAGTCCCTCTTCAAGGTTTTGTCCTAGGACAGATTTTGTTTGGAAAAACAAGCAGGGCTTACTCAGAATTCCTCTGTATTGTAGTTTAAATTGCTGTTCTGTTTTGAAATACGTTCTAATTTTACACAATATTATGTCTTACAATTCAACAAGAATACGGAGAAACCTGGTCTGCTTCAAAAAATTTATTTTATGAACCACCTGCAACCGTGGCGCTCTTTAGCCATGATCACTTCTCATTCTGGGAGTATTTTTCTCCACACTGCCAGCAAATACTCTTGCTCAAGAAACAAACTCTTTACTTTAAAAAAATGCACCAATTACATTCAGATTATGTCACCAGGATTAAAACATATGTTCATAAAATACAGTGTCGTTTTAAAACTTATTGCTGAAAAGTAACAAAGGAAAGAAAGTAGAGAAGATTATAGGAAAACCTTTCCTTTCCTTGGCTTACCCTGAGCTGTACACATCGGAGACGCAGGCCCTGGCGTAGAAGGAGGTGGCGGCGTTGAGGCCGGGGCATGCGATTGCCAGACTGGCCGTGATGGAGCCACACTGGGTGGAGGCGCTCTGCAGCGCCACGGGGTCCGTCACTGCCACAACGACCCTCACACGCACGTCCACCGACAGCGCCGTCCACGTGATCCCCGTTTTGGACAGGACGATGCGCTGACCGCGGACGAAGTCCACGGATGTCGCTCCGGATCCTTGGCACAGCAGCCATCCTATGGCAAGGCCTGGGGGCCTGTCTGTTGTGGCGAAGCGCCAGTGAGCCAGGATCTGTGCCGGTGTGAAGGTGCGGTCCCACACGTAGACGCGCACGACATCGAGGTGGAAGTTGATGGCGAGAGCGGTGACGGGCGAAGGGTTGACGGACACCTGCCAGACTGCAAGTCCGAGCGTGCCATCGGCGGGGAAGAGATCGGTGCCGAGGTAGAGGACGGTATACTGGTGGACGGTGTCGCTGTGGGTGTAGTGGACCAGCAGCCTACCTGTCGCCTGGGAGTAGACCAGCGTCAGGTGGCACGCCACGTCCACCGACACGTGGATGCCTGTGTGATTCACGTGGGCGCCGAAGTACACGACGAGTTCACCGTTGACGAGCGCGACGGCAAACGTCTGGTAGAGCGAGTAGGACACCAGCGTTCCGTTCAGCTGAGAGGCAGGGCCTCCCCTGAGAACGAACAGAATCTCGAAGGTCAGGGACCCGCTGGCAAAGACACTGGTAGGGATGGGTTCCGTCACCACCCACCCGCCTCTGATGGATACGGCGTAGACAGTAGGCAGAGCCTGTCCTTGAGGCAAGGACAAGGCTACGAGGCTGACCTCCGACCTCACGCTCCAGTAGCTCCAGAGGCGATGGAGGAGAGCTGTGTTGACATGATGGGAGACCAGGAAGGCACTCAGTCCCAGCGTTCTGACGAGACAGAGGTCGTCCCCTGGGGTGCAGGCGTGAGATGGGGGTGAGCGGCAGGGGCCTGCGATGCCCACGATGTCCGTGCAGAGAGCAAAGGAGAAGCTGATGTCGATGTTGATGTAGCCTTCCTTGACGTAAACACTGATGGACAGGCCACGACTGTTGGTCACCTCGTAGGACAGGGAGTCCAGTCTGGAATTGCCACAGAGGAGATACAGAAAAATGTACCTCATGTCATGATGCAAACAAATAAAGATACAAACAATAAAATTTAATTGCGTTTCGAGAAAGAAGCTGCAATTTGCGCATATTCATATTCGAACCTATGCAAATATCTACTCTCAAGGTGCTTAACATTAACATATGTGTAAATTGATATGCAGATTAGAAACCACAGACTAAGTCTTACTTTTGTTCTTGTGCCATTTACCTTACTCTACTATTGAATCATCGCCGCCGCCGCCGCCGCCACCACCACCACCACCACCACCACCACCACCACCACCACCACCACCACCATCACCACCACCACCACTACTTTTGTTACATTTCAAAATGATTATGAATCAGTCAATTCGGACCCGACAACACTCATTATTCAGACCACCCAAACTACTCACCTAGTCAGGATGAATCCGCCGCCTGCACTGTAGGGCCCCAGCAGGGAGTGGGTCTGTTTGTTGATGAGGACACTGGCCCCGTCCAGGGCACGGACTAACACCAGCGTCCCACTCACGTTGAGGGCGACGTCGATGACGCAGGACTGGTACCTACGGCATGGCTGCACGTTCACCTCCACCGCCACGCCCAGGCCTGCGGACTTGAAGAACGTGAAGACGCCCTCACCCGTGAAGTCCACTGCGGACCCGTCCAGAGTGGTCAGGTGCGCATTCCCAGCCAGAGACGTGAAGACTTTCTTGGGGGTCGACGATCCCGAGGGAACGCTAACAGAGCAGTCATCTCCCTGCCAACCAGGAGCGCACTGACTGCATGTGCTGCCTGCCCAGTTGGGGAAGCACTGGCACCGACCCGAGGAGTTCGAGCACAGACCATGGCCGGAGCAAGGGTTGGACGCCCCACCAGGACACACGTCGTAGCACGCCAATCCCCAGAAGCCGGAGGTGCAGACACAAGACTCAGACGCGGACGCAAGAGAGTCGTTTAGTGTCGGGAACGCGCACTGCACGTCGCAGCGATCTCCTCGCCACAGCGGGAAGTTCCTCACCAGCTGGCAGAGGGCTTGGGCCGGGGACTTGGGAAGTTCCAAGGTCACTTGGCAGAGGTCGCCGAGGGCGACGACGGTGGAGAGACTGACGTCCACACTGTTGCTGGCTGCGATGTCGCTGAGGCAGGAGACGTAGAAGAAAGTGGACAGTCTGATGTGAAGACTGCCGCACTGAGACGTCAGGGACGAGGAGTGCACGAGAGCCTGGCATTGCGTTTGTGCTCTTTCCAGGACTGTGATCTCCGTGAAGGAGTGGACGGCCAAGACGACAGGCGGGAGGAGTGGAGCGTAGGAGAGCCGCCACGTGGGTATGCCAGTGCCCCAGCTGTACGTGAAGAAGTCAAAGTTCAGTCCTGAGATGGTGCATCGCGCTACCGTTCCTTCCCCTTCGTCAAACTTCCAGCGAGCGAAGAGCTGGCCAACGGCCAATGGCTGCAGAGTCCTGAAGTGGTTGTAAATCTCTGCCGACGTGAACGTTCTCTGCCACACACGCAACTCGTCCACCTGCCCCACGAACGCACTGAGAACTGGATGAGCCACTACTACTGAGCCAGTTGCCCATGTGCCTACAGTAAGGATGCCGTCCGCCCTGAACACGAATGTCTGGGAGACAACAACAGAGTGAGAAGTCATCTGAGCCGCTCCAGAGTAAACGTGGACATCGAACTGATGGAGGACTCGATTCCACACCACCACGACGTGGTTCCATACCCGGAGGTCCAGACGAAGAGTGGTGTCGTAGGAAGAATTCCCAGCCTGGATGAAAAGCGAGTCTCGGAGGTACACTCCGAATAGGGTGGCTCCGCTGGAGTAGGAGAAGAGGACACCTTGAGTGGCTTCGGGATTGACCAGAATGGCAAAGCTGTGGTCAGAGTCTGTAGCGAACATGGTGGAAACTATGCCGGTAGAAAGCGAAGCCCCACTGTCCAGGTGCAGAGCGTGACCTGCGGCGGCAGTCGCATTTTTCTCGCCAAAGGCGCTGTCGTTGAAGAGTACTGCAAACAGTGAGTGCTCTGGAGCAACAGTCCACAGTGAGTAGTCCATGGACTCGTTGGCAACGTGGCTGCACACACCGCATGACACGCCTGTGTCACACAGGGCCTTCTCTGCCGCTAAGGTCAAGGTCAACTGGCGGTCCGAGATGAGAACCTTCGTCTTGAGCTGCAGTGCCGCGACCTCTATGACGTACTCGTACGTGCTGACCCATGACACTGTCAGTCCAGGTGTGGAGTAGGTCAGGTTGTTTCCTGGAACTTTCTGTCCATTCATCCACATCAAACCATGGGCGTCGGATGTGTACCCAGCGCGGAGCATGACGGATTCGCTACCGACTCGTACCCCCAACGCGGTGAGGCAGATCGCGCTGCCGTGACACAACGTGGTTCGACCCTGGACACCATCAGTCCCCTGACCTCTGGCCAGCCAAAGCTCGGCTTCCTGAAGGAGGGTGAAGCCACTCCCCATGTAGCCCGTCACGTGAGCCATGCCGAACAGTGAGCACACCTGCCTCTTGTCGCTCGCGGTAGCGTTCCCATTGTCAGTGCCATTGGTGGAAGTGCCGTTGCCCTGTGGATTCTCGAAGACGTCACAGCGTGCGCCGGTCCAGCCCTGGCGACAGGTGCGGCAGTCCGAGTCCTCAAGGAAGGTGGGCTGGCAGTGGCACCGACCTGTGGTGACGTCACAGAAGCCTGCCCCGTGGCAGGGGCTGGTCACACCTCCAGGGCAGACGCGGGAGCAGTCGTGGCCCCAGTGGGCGGAGTCGCAGACACACGTGCCCGAGGCGTCGACGGTGCCGAAGTGGCACATGTCTCCACACAGCGAGTCGTAGAGCGGGTCCTGGCGGTTGCGGCAAATGGCGGCCGTGGGCGGAGTGGTCGGCAGCGCCACCTCCAGGCAGTAACTGTGAGAAAGGGATGGCCATGATGTGCATGTTTGAACGTGCTGATAATG
>JAWQFJ010010689.1:95000-127500 GCA_034096865.1 Theodoxus fluviatilis
CAGAAGTCCTTCAGACAGGAACAGCGCAATGCCTGGCCGACCCAGCTGCCGAAGACACACCTGCTGGAGCAGCGGGCACCATACCACAGGCCGGGGTCCCTGCCCGGGAAGTCGTTGCAGAAAGAACGGGCGGGCCAGGTGGTCAGCGAGACCAGAGCCTGGCACACGGAGGACAGCGACAGCACCACCTCCATGGCGCCCGACAGTCGGCCGGCAGTCCGCGCGTCGTACACGCACTGTGTGCAGTGGGAGACAATGTGAAAAGCGTTGCTAGCAGAGAGCGTGTAGAGACCCAGACGAAGACATCATCAAGATGTTGATGTTGATGTTGATGTTGATGATGATGATGGTGATGATGATGGTGATGATGGTGATGATGGTGATGATGGTGATAATGGTGATGATGGTGATGGTGATGGTGATGATGATGATGATGATGATGATGATGATGATGATGATGAGGATGAGGATGAGGATGAGGATGAGGATGAGGATGAGGATGATGATGATGATGATGATGATGATGATGACGATGATGAAGTTTTACGGCCTATCAGGAGTTTTAAGTTATGTAAGACCCTTGACCACGAGAATAACTCCAGCTGGTCAGAGTAAGAAAGTCAAATCTATATTTCCCTAGATATCTCCTTTTACGAATTCTGCAGGGAGACATGGTGGATCCACCTCACCCCAAACCCACAGATTTTATTCGGAGTGCGCGTTTTCTGTGTTATTTGCACATCATTTCGACGCTAACTACGGAAAATCTGGGTGACGTTTTTGCGCTTTGACCTTGAAAGCCTACGTAATCCTCAAACTTTCCCTCCGTAATTGAATAAGCCACACTATTCATAAGATTACCATTCCCACAAAGTTATGTACAAATGAATCCTACTATGTCTTTTCAACCATCAACCTTGGAACTGTAACAAAGCATGTTTTCCCTTCACTGTAATATTTAACGTGCCACTTCAAGCACAGAGGTTTGCCCGCCGCCCGTGTACATACCTGCTGGTGGAAGGCGGTGAGAGCTGCAGAACCCATCAAGATGCAGGTGCTGGCAATGGAGGCCTTCACGTGTTGGTCACAGAAGGCAGTGATCTCCTCCTGCTTCACCACCACCCTGGCGTCAGTCGCCTTGTACACGTCGTAGGACGTCACATCTGGCCAGTCGAAGGGAAAGCCACTCTCACGCCACACAGGTCGCCACCATGGCGTGCTGGGCAATTGAAGGGCAATGGCACCCACGGAGTCCAGTACCACGCGGCCTTGACCTTCGTCCAGTGGCCAATGAGCCACAAGGCCTGATCCTCGGATGTGCATTACCTTGTGCTGAAGCTGGACCTAGAAAGAAAGGTAATATCAGCATGAAGTAGGTATGCTACTATGATGATTGTGATTGGTTTATAGTTAACCAGTCTTAAAATGTTTTAAAAGTTCCGGTAAAGTTTCAATATGTTTATATTTCTAATCCTTACTGTTTGACCTTCCCGAAACGTCAGCACACGATTCCACATACATGACTTTGCACAGAATCGACTCACCTCCTGAGCAGTCAACTGCCGTTTCCAGAGTCTGACGTCGTCTATGAGTCCTATGAAATCCCAGATGAGTGGGGGCAGACTGCCCCTGGGGTCGGGGTTCCATTGTCCCAGACTGAGGGTGCCAGGAGAGACTAGCGGGGAGCCAAGGCCAGAGATGTTTAAGGAAACGACAGCGGACCTCAGGGCGCCCGCCTCGCTGACGACGTAGAGTGTCAGTCTGGCCAGCGTCCCGTCCCACACGGCAGCCACGTGGTACCAAGTGCCCACAGTCAGCCGCAGTGACGTAGTCTGTAAGAATGGAACGGCAGAGGTTTGATGTAAAACGAAGTGCAAGCAATGAGTTTCTCATGTGTCAGAAATTCAGCAGATATTGATGCTCAAGGAAGTAGTATGCAAAAAAAGATGTATGACATGCTTGTGGAACAAAGTGTTATGGGTGAGTTTCTTTGATATCAGCAGTTTTGTCAGATGTTGAGATAGAACCTAGCAGAAGTTTAGAGAAGCGTTTTGACTTAACCAAGGAATCTTTGGAGACGGTACAAGAATGTAAACATTCTACAAAGTACGTTTTGTCCGTTCACTCTTCGCACATTCTCTTTTGGAACGACTTCTTCTAAGATTATCATGTCTCATATCAAACAGCCTGTATATTCACCGACGACAAAACAAGGTGTTCGCTGTAGACGAATGCATAAATGTACATATATATCAGTTTTCGATTTACCTCTATCATAATTACTCTCCATATACACGCCTACCTGAACTGGCCAGGCTCCGAAGCTGACGGTCAGCAGTTCTTGGCAGACAGCCAGGGTCAGGTGAGTCCTGGCTCTGTACGACCAGACAGTCTGGCAGTGCGACCTTGACTCCATGACCTTCACCTTGGCCTCCAAACTGGAGTCTGGCGTGTGGAAGACGTTGATGACGTCAGACACGGCGCTGCTTCTGTTGCAGAGCAGGGCGAACCCTGAGGCCGTGGTCCTGTCGCCCATGTAGAGGAAGAGCGTTTCGGCTTGCTTCACTTTCCAGGATGGTCCAAACACCTGAAAGTTTTTGATGTTCACAAACTTACACAGCAAGTTCTAGTCTGTAGGGATAAACCTATTCTAGGATTATGTTATCTCGTGAAACGGCACACATCTTTATTCCAGGTATATAAGATGGATTTATTTGATAAATCGTGATATAAAATTTCGTTGGTGGACATCACCATAATTAGCCCTTCTGACTTTTCCTGTCCTACTGGATGTACATACATTTTAACATTTATAAAAGATGGCAACCACATGCATGCGTGAATAACTCCCATTCACGAGGATTCACATGCAAGATGCATTCGCTGTTCGTTATACGTTTCTCACATACGTTTCTCTTTTCATCCTGAATATAAATGAGCAGACTTATTCAGTTGACAGTTGATCGGTAAAACGAGGAAGGTTCTAGTCGCAGTGCCTCTATTTGACATTATTTAGCAAACTCTAACAAACGCTAACAAGAGATGTAGCGCAATCTTAGAGATTTCATCCTGATCCATGTTTACACGGGCAATTAAACATTTCCTCCGAACTTTCACACGCAAAAATATCAAAGACAACATTTAATAAACTTTGTTCGAGTAGGTGGATGCTTCTGTTATCACTATTCCGTTAGGAGAGAGTAACCTTTATTTTGTCCTCACTTTTACGATGACACTCTCTGTGGAGAGCTTCAACCCTGGTCGCCACTGGGCAACATGCAGTAAGCAGTTTTACTACTCCCTAGGAGGGGTAATGTAGGTGAAGCACTTTGCTCATGGAGGCAAACCTTGGGATCCATGTAGCTTTGAACAATGCACTTTTGCTCAGCATCAAAGCAACTGGAGGCGAGCTTAACTAGAGCCACCACAGGCAAACCCGACTAACCGTGTCGATGGTCTTCTGGGTGAGGATGGTGCCGGCGTCTCCAGGGGCCTTGAGCTGCACGCCGTCCTTGGTCCAGAAGGAGGAGTAGGCGTCAGGGCCACAGCGGCCCAGCAGCCCCAGGGTCAGGGCGCAGGCCGCGGGCCCCAGGCGTACGTACAGGTCGATGCCAACTTCTCTCACCTCCAGTGTCATCGTCAGCTCCGTGCTGCACTGAACCCTGTACTGCAGTCTGGACTCCTGGGGAAGAGGATGCAAGTGTCATGAATAAGGCGTGTCCGTATGGTGAATCAACAATGATATGTGTGCGTGTGTGTGTGTGTGTGTGTGTGTGTGTGTGTGTGTGTGTGTGTGTGTGTGTGTGAGTGTGAGTGTATGTGTGTGTGAGTGTGTGTGTGCGCGCGCGTTTATGTAAAGAGATGAGAGGGATTTAAGTCGACGTATAATTGAGAAACACACGAAAGATCACCAAGATAATGCACATACAGCTGCAGCATATAGCATAGGTAACTGGTATCAGGCAACTCTGATACATTTTTCGTTACTACAAGGAACAAATATTGAGTTCGGTTCATACTGCTTGTATCAAAATACTGCGCAAATTGGTCTCGCACATTTCTTTATTGAAAAAACAACAACAAAGAAAAGCATATCTCAATGGTGTAAACCACTAATTATTTTTGCTTTGAGAAACGACATGTAAACATAATACACTTTTCGAAAACTGTTTCCCTATAATTTAACCTGAAGGACTTTACACTTTCACCCACTCAAACGGGAACAAAAAAAATCCTTACCTGTGTGACTGTCACATCCGTTGCCATGGCGAGTGGAATCATCAGCAGACTTGATCGCTCCGTGCTATTTACAGCCAGAAGAGTACCAGTGGACGTAGCGAGCACTTCCAGAGTTGTTGCCCCTACTCGAATGGCAACGCCGTGCACACTCACCGCCAGGGCGGCGCTGGACACAACCATCAGCGCATGCGCCTTGATGACGGTGCCTGAGGAGAGTCTGGTCTCCAGGAGGACGTGCTCTCCGGGTCGCTGGTAGGAGAAGACGGCGCCCCCTAGGGAGAGGAAGTGGCCCTTGCCATAGACGCTGGCGACGTGGGGCTGATCGCCCTGGGGCAGGGGAGCAGCCAGGCTGGCCACGGCGCAGTCCTCTCCCAGCCATCCCGCCTCGCACGTGCTGCAGTTGGTGGAAGCCGAGGCTCCAGCCTTGCATGTGCAGTTACCCGTGGCGCTGTCGCACTGACCGTTGCCGTAACAAGTGTTGTCCGCCCCTCCAGGGCAGGTATGCTGGCAGGTGTCGCCCCAGTAGCCCTGCTTGCAGTGGCAGTAGCCGCCCTGGGACTCGTCCGTGATTGCCTTGTCCTGGAAAGGGAGTTGGAATGAATGGAATGAAAGCACTAGTCGCCTGTAAATTAACGTGATCTCCTTCATTTATAAGATATTCAAAGTTTTCTTTACAGCAAACATAGCCTAGAGAATGCATAATACGTGTCAGGCAATTTGTAGAAGTGTCCTTTAGATCAGAGTCGACTGCTCCTCATCAAAGCTTCAGGGGTGTCTTTGCAACGATATTGATTTGGATGACAGTTTGTACCTGTGTAATGTATGCCCTTAAAGACAAATCATCACATTACACTGATTGCTGTTGACATCAGACAAAATAGGCACCATGGTGGGAGTCTGGGAGCAGGAGGCCGCTGTGGCGAGGTCCACTGTGAGGTTGACGGCAGAGTTGGCAGGTGAGTAGGCAAGGAACCACCAGATGATGCCGTTTCTGCTCATCACTCTGCGCGGAAAAAAGAGACAAAAATTGGAATCTTCAATTTTCGGTTTTAACAGATAAATAGTATTCTGACGAGAAAAATGAATAACAGAAGTTTTCTTGACTATGCTGTCAACAAAGAGCAAAAGCAATACATATAAAGCTCCGCCATATATGTGTTTGCTGTCTGTTTATATTCATGAATGAGCGAAATAAGAGCTGCAAGAACATTCTAAATGAAAACCATGTATACTTCGAAACACAGTTACATAGCTGAAAAAGACTTCTACACCTCCAATTCCTAATATAATTACTTGTCTCCACTCCACACTATTCGACCAAGTCTGCTTCCTTCGCTACACACGTCCTAAAAGAGTCAGGCCAGAAATGACGGGGAGCTCACCTGGCCTGGAAGGCGTACTGCAGGGTGCCTGAGAGAAGCTTGGTAGGGGGCAAGACGCCTCCGTCAAGTCCACTTCCACCCAGGAGGTTCTCAGGCCCAGGGGCCAGAACCACACTGTGGTTGTTGCGGTTTCTGTAGCCGAACCAGGCGCTCAAGTGGCCTGTGGTGGTGTTGAGGCTCAGACAGCGGAACTCTGGGGTGAGGGGCTCCGTCCCGCCCTGACCGTCTGAGGGCTCCCTGTAGGTACCCTGGCCTGCCTGGCACGGAATGTGGCACGAGGCTCCCAGGAAGTCTGCAGGTCAAAGGGACACCAGACAGGTGTGAAAGGATACGGAATGAGGACGTGAACAGACCCTTGAGAGCTAACGTTTCTTTCCGTATTTCCTGCCTAGGCATTTTGGCACTTATTTTAAGCATAGCATTAGCCACAAAAGAAACGATTGATGGAGCATGAAGAAAAAGATACATGATCTTACTAATACGAGGCTTTTAGCTAGGATGTCATTGATACTGCCCAAGGGAAACACTGAGTAGCTTGTCTTTCAAATATCTCATATGAGCAAATTCTATTCTGTGTGAACCTTCATTCGTTATTTATCGTCTTCCTGCAATATATTTTGAATCGTGCAAATTTAATCTTCCCGAAGTACATGCTATCAAGGGACTGAAGTGTTCCAGCGACGCCCATCACGCCCGAGGAGAAAGCAGCGAGGAAAATGTCTGAGATACTTACGCCGAGCGCACTCGGTACAAGATGGCGGGTTCCATCCAGACACGCAGCTACCGCAGCCCTCCCCTGTCCAGTGGCCGTGGGTGGCGTTGTCGTAGCAGACGCACTGACTGCCTCCTGCACAGAGACCCGCAAAGTCAGTGGCTGCTCTCTAGTGAATGGTCAGTACTGGCAATTATACCCTGGACGTACATGTCTTTCTGAGCTCAGAAATGAAATGCATTACAAGCAGTTTTCCGGAATGAAACTTTATAGTAGGGCGTGTTGATTTGCAAAAGAAAGCTTAAACATTGATTTTCAATCGTTTTAAAGAGACCTGCATTATGTTTTTTATCTAGATTTAATATAATGATACATTTTCCGGGATTCAAGCCGGGATAAAGGCACCAAAGGTATGGACGATGTGTAACTCAATCCAAGGAACACTTATGAATCTACAAGACTGCCATGGCATTGTATACCATGTTAGTGAAGAAGTGAAGGAAGTGGTCTTACCTGGAGTGGAGGCGTAGCCATGAAGACAGAGCGTGGCGCAGTCCGTGGCGAGGCCAATGTAGCCGTCCTGGCAGCGGCCACACCCAGGGCCCGTGAAGCGCGGGGCGCACGAGCCGCACGCATCCCCGGCAAAGCCGTGACGACACACGCAGCGCGGTGCGCCGCCCCCTACTGGCAGCGTGCAGTTGCCTAGCAACGAAACATAACACAAAATCAACCTTTGTAGGACACTTATGGCCAAACCTACAAAAATCACCTGAGCTGGTCAGAGCAAAAGCCAAATTTATTCGCCTCCTAATAAATTGCGTAGGTAGGCGCGGATCTACTGATACGCCCAGCTCGACGGGACATACATACGCAGACTCATCAGGAATCGGACAGAATAGATGGGTGGTGCTTAAGGGTATATTAGCATTTGTAGGTTGTATAAGGCTAAGAGTAATCGGGGGAATTGTAATTTTTACGACGAGAGAAATTATCACCTAATGAAAACTTAAATTCTACAAATATTTTAATTGTAATTTCCTGAAGAGCGATAACGCGCTTGTTGTCCCAATAAAAAATCTCAAACTCACTTTCTTGACAAGATACTCCGTGAAGGAGAAATAAGGAATGCCGATTCGTAACCCCTTCTTCTTTATTATATAATTTAATCGACTGAACTGTCTTCGTGCTCGAAACAAGGAAACAAAATAGAGTCCCAGACCAAAGCTTCTGAGGGACACAGCAAATATCAGGGTTCCTACCGTTGCCAGAGCAGGGTGGAGTTCCAGGACAGAGGAGCTGGGAGCAGTCGTCCCCAGTGAAGCCGGGGTTGCACACGCACACGGACTGGTTGCCCAGGCGCACGCACTGGCCTCGACCGCTGCACTGAGGCGTTCCTGCAGACAGGTGTTGGAAGGTGAGTCGGACGCTATGGGTGTGTCTACGTTACTGACCTCAAACACAACGCCTGTGTTTGTAGTTACGATGATAGAGATGACGACAAAACTAATGTTAAAAATACGTGACAATTGTTAATACAATGGGCGTTTTCTTATCACGTCTGAGATAAAGACTCTGAATTAGACAAATTTAAATAACTATTATCTGATGGATCATGCGGTCCCAATTGCTTACATGGATACTTTTTCAAATATGATTTCCTCAAGATACATGTATGATCGACTTGGACACAGGCACAACGATAATGACTGTTTAATTTAAGATGTCACAAAACCATTATGTTTATTTGTTGCTAGTTTCTTCGTACGATCCCTTCGATAATTACTGACAATACTTCATTTTATCACGACGTGTGCTTGTTCACAAGGGAAGCGCGCCAGACAATGCCAGTCAGAATTCTACAACCAAACCTCTCGACACCTGCATTACCCAATGGGTAGCGATACTTATCAAAAGCAATCGAAGGGTTAATTGAGGAGCGCTTGCGACGAGCTCCCACTAAAGCCAACGCTTTTCTCGGCTTGGAACCTGTCCACAAAAACGCTCGCCGTGAGTGCTCATCTCAGAACGTTCTTGATATTTATCCACACAAACCACTACCATCCGTGGAACATGTCTCTCTACTCCATCCTGGATGACTTGGGTCCTACCTGGACAGTTGAGCAGCTCGCACAAAGCGCCTTTGTAGCCCTGGTGGCACTGGCAGGAACCTGCCACGCAGGAGCCCTTGTTGGAGCACTCGGTCTGGCAGCCAGGGTCGGAGTAGCAGGGCTGACAGCGGCAGGTCTGGCTGAGTGGTGGGTCTTCCACACCATGCACGCAGGGACTCTCGCACCCAGGACCCATGGACTTCGTGCAGTTCACGCAGCGCGGAGGGAAGTGGTGCAGTCCGTCACAATCGCCTGAAAAGACCAGCCAAAAAAGAATGCCATTGAGTAGTCCGGGGGTGGGAGATCGGGGGTGGGAGATGGGGGGTGGGAAATGGGGGGTGGGAGATGGGGGGTGGGAGATGGGGGGTGGGAGATGGGGGGTGGGAGATGGGGGGTGGGAGATGGGGGGTGGGAGATGGGGGGTGGGAAATGGGGGGTGGGAGATCGGGGGTGGGAGATGGGGGGTGGAAGATGGGGGGTGGGAGATGGGGGGTGGGAGATGGGGGATGGGAAATGGGGGGTGGGAAATGGATGGGTGTATTGGTAGGAGAGGAAGAAGAATCAGCCGAGGCAATAGTTTAGAAGGGGGCTTGAAATTACTACTAATGCATGAGGAGCACCTGAAATATTCGAAAAGACTTCAAACTCTAACTGTGATACTGGAGTTATAATTTACTTGTAACTGGTTACCCATCCACCAAATTATTTAATATTGACCATAACATTAATTTATAATTTGTTTGAACTATCTTAGTATGAAGGTCGTTTTATTTCAAGATGCCTTCCATTTGTGCACTGAAGCGTGATCACTCTCCCTAGACAATGACAAGACAAAATAGATTTGTCGCCATGGATGCCAGAAGCTGCTGACCTCTGCCGTTGCAGTCGACATCATCTCCAGGGCAGTCGAAGTTCTGGCAGCCCCGGCCTTTGTAGTAGGTGTTGCAGGTGCACGTCTGGTCTGCAAGCGTGCAGAAGCCCTGGCCCGAGCAGGACTCCTTGACCCCAGGACAGCCACGCTCGTGGCACTCTGACCCTGGAAACAATGGGGGGCACAGGGTACAGGATACAAAATGTCAGTTATCTGAAAAAGATTACCCATCCTTGATACAAGATACTCCTCCCCTCAAAAATATGATTGTATTGCATGTGAGACAATTCCATTTTTGACAGCTGAGCTGCATGCAAGTCACGTCATCAGGATGAATTAACATTAACGCTTATTTAGTAATCTTAGTACATTTGAGGTTACCAGCGGATAGCACATTTAACCCGTGTGCTACTTTGTGTTTGACAAACGCCTTCCTCGAGGAAAAGTGACGAAGCCAGACACAAGCTGCCCGGATAAAGCGTCATAGAGTCACGTTAGTCCCAGCAACAACACAAGAGTTCCAGTGCCCATTTGTTCCCTCCCCTTCAAGTCTAGAATATGTCTGCCGAGCCGTCTTCAGTCCCATAGACAGACGCACATAATCATTTTTGAACCCCAAGGACAGCCACGTCGTATAATAGTCACAGCTCATGTGTAAATGAATGCAGCAGTTTCAAGCGCAGACAGGGAGGATGGCTGCATATAAAAGACACTCCACTCACCCCACCATCCCTGCTCGCACTGGCACGTGTTGTTGGAGCAGTTGCCGTGGTTGGCACAGAGCTGGTTGCAGCCTGGCCCTGTGTAGCAGGGGTCGCACTTGCACGTGAAGTTTGCTTGTGGCGTCCCGTGAACACAGGGTAGCTCGCACTCCCTTCCCATCCAGCCTGGGGGAAACAGTGCAAAGACAGGTTTATTGACATATTTTGGACACTGGCGATGTCTTTGAATATTGTCACTAAATGTATCCTTCCATTCTGAATTATTTGCTTGGAGATATCTTTTATTTGTTTTTGTTATCGTGACTGAATTAAAGGAAGAAAGGTTTATTTTCTTCCTGAATGGATGATTCATGGGGATCAACTCTGCAACCGCAGTATTTTATTCAGGAAAGGAGGTTTGAATGCAGAGGCTCCTGAACAACACATCTTTGACAGGGACTGATAGAACACGTGTCAAAGTTCTCATTCTAACAAATAACAGTAGTAGTGCTAATGTGTCTGAACAAATGTTTTGCAGACGAATAGCCGGGCGGCCGAAAAGTAGTTAAAACAAAGAACAATACAAACTAGGTGTAATGAAGTGACAACATAATTTACGTCTAATACTTCAAGAAATTGTTCGGTGAATGATGATTGTTCGTGCCAATCAGCAAGGTTGACTCAACTCGTTTTTCCTACATTTCCTCTCCCATCAATCCCCCACCCTATAGCCCACCCCCACATCAAACACAGTTGTATCTTCACCATGAACACCTGTAGCCGAGATGAGCCTGTGGAAGAAATAATACCTGCCAAGAGACTGCAGTCGCGACAAACTTACCCTGCTGGCATCGACAGCTGGGATAGGCGCCCGTGGCCAGGCACTCTCCCCTGTTGTTGCAGTCCGGGGAGCCTGGGCAGTCGGGAATGTGGCAGCCCTGGCCGTACCAGCCTGGGTCACATAGACACTGCAGCGTGGCGGTCAGGCAGACGCCGTGGCCGCTGCAGGGCTCCTCCTCTCCGGGACAGCCTTGGGCATCGCAGTGGGCGCCCCACCACCCTGTGTTGAGGCCGTCTTGCCCCGCACATTCGCAAGAGTTGTTGTCGCAGCTGCAATGCACAGAGGTACGAAGTGTTTGTAAAACCAAGTGACCAACCAACCCATCCCAACCCAATCTATTCCAACCCAATCCAATCCAACCCATCCAACCAACCAACCAACCAACCAGCCAGCCAACCAGCCAACCCGCGAACCAACCAACCAACCAACCAACCAAACAACGAACTTATCAACCAACCAACCGAAATGCTGTAAGGCACAGACATTTACACAAGAACCATACAAATATAATGAGCTATAATGCATATGCTATATAGCAATACTGTGGAAATGCAAACTGTTCATGATACGACAACATGTACTGCGAAGCAAAAAATTCACAATCATAAAAGTAATATTGTGCTATACGATTGAGTCTACGTATAAACATCAAACCGATTAGCTTCGAAATGACGAAGTATGAGTTTGTGACTAATACAGTTCATTATCAGGAGAAAAGGAACAAGGACAACCCTCGGGTTGTTGCAGATTCGGTATAAACATGTAAGAAATCAGTTCTGTCGACCTAGCACAAGGTCCCATGTAAGTGTAACTTACAGTGCAAGCAGCTTTTCCCAATGAGAGTTAAAGCAATGTGCATATGTCGAAAAGAGGTAAACACTTTACAACGCCCTTTGGTATCCAGTCAACTTCTTGAGAAAGACAGTTGTGTCTCAGATCTCTACTTACGTTCCCACGCCTCCACAGACGATCTCGCAGGAGATGCCGTGCTGGCACTGGGAGTGGCAGACACACACACCGGAGTCCATGGGGATCTGCGTGCCGTTGCAGGGCACTTCACACGCCTCGCCCATCCAGCCCTGACTGCAGTTGAGACACCGAGGTCTGGCTCCGCCCACTGGCAGGCACTGGCCACGCCCACTGCAGTCCTGGGGACAGTCCGGCTCCTGGCAGCCACGCCCCCTCCAGCCTTCCAAACACAGGCAGGCCCTGGTGGCCAGATTGCACGACCCGTGTCTACTGCAGTCCTCGCTTTCACCAGGGCAGCCCGGAAGTTCGCAGTAGTCTCCCCTGCCTCCGTCGAAGCCGCAGTCGCAGGTGCCCCTGGCAGTGCAGTTTCCTGCAACAATGAAAAAAGATTGACGAAGTTGTGTGATGAACCCGGTTCCATGGGTTCCATCGCAATCACAAACATAGTGTTTGGGAAACCAATGAGTTTAGGGTTCGTCGAGCTTTTAGAATATATCATTCCGACAGAAGGTTTAAAAAGAAACTGGTTCACCAGGATACTTTCCTAGAACTGTGATGAATCGGATTGTTTCAAAAAGCGTCGTCTTCCCCAAAGCAGTCAGAATGTGGCCTGCATTCTGGGTTCCGTCATCATGACATCGGTACAAGCAAATGAAAGGTGCGAAAGTTTGAAGTAACATATACTACAATCACTGAAATTTTCTGCGTCAGAAAAACACCATTTCCACTCATTTACATAATGATTTGTTGAAGTAACTTAGCAGCGATCACATAACAATCTTGACATACAAAGCGATGATCACATCTTTTTACTGGTAATGCACCATTATAACACTGCTTCAAGATCAACTAAGATGTGTTACTCCGAAAGAATCTTGAGGCTAAAGGGACGAAGGGAAGGGGGGGAGGGCTTGATGATCATGGCATTAGGCAATAAACAGTGTTAACGGACCTGTCTCCATAACATAGAAAGAGCACTTTCCCGGTACATACAGCCGCTCAGAAACGGACGTTGGTAGACGTACCAGTGCCGGAGCAGAGCTTGTCACAGAAGGGCCCGCTGTGGCAAGGGTTGCAGGAACAGGAGCCGTTGACCACGTGACCCTCAACACAGGTGTACTGGCAGGCACGGCCAAAGTAGCCCGCGTCGCATCGACAAACGGGGGCGCCCTCCTCCACCTCGCACCGACCCCTGTCGCATGTCATCGCAGCATAATGAGGTGCTTATTAATAGATATACTGAAGAAAGGGAACTGCGTGAGTAAAGGCACCGTATCTAAATAAAGAAAAATCGAGGGTCAATGCAAACGTGCGGTACCTCAAGAAAAAAGAGCAAGTAGCCAGCATTCGGCAGTTATTCCGTGTTAAAATATGACATTTAATGCGCTTCCTCCAAACGCCCCCACAGCAGCAGGCGCAGATGAAATGGATTCCATTAATCTGACCGACATATCATATTGTGCATCTCTTTCACTTTTTAGCCTACTGTTGGAAGTACTTCGAAACTAAATAGAAATTCGTGGGATCTATCAGCTTTGCAAAAACTGGAGCAAAACAAAGGCAATCACAACTAATCCGTCGTAGAGTACACTTTTATAAAAGGGGAAGAGAATGCAAGACAATGAGTTGTATAAACATGCGTTTGAATTCCACGAATGACTGCATCCGCGCAGTGATGAGGACGCCATAGAACGAATAATAGAAAGGTCAGAAGCCATGTTTACCTAAAGTTGCAGTTGCTGGGACAGTCGGGGACGCCACAACCGCGTCCTGACCAGCCCGAGTCACACAGACACTGACGGATGGCAGCATTGCATTTGCCGTGGCCCGAGCAGTCCTTGCCCGTGCCAGGACACCCTGGCTGCTCGCACGTCTCCCCACGGAAGCCTGCAGGAATGCACAGTTTTAAGAATGATCTCTGCACAATCTTAGTTGGGCCGTCAGTGAAAACATTTGCAAGGGAGAAGAATTTCTCTTGATGGAAAAAGCAGACAACTTCGACTTAAAGCAGAGAAAAAGGAGGGTGATTATGGAGTGACAAAAAGTTATGTTCCTGCAGCTGCAAGATAGATTGTATTGCACTTTGTTCATTCATCGTGAGAGGTGCAAATGATTAGCCTTGAAGATCATCTTTAGAATGCGTTTCACATCGGAGATCATAGCAGTGTCCACGCATGAACTTACCAAGTACCGATCGCCCTGTCCTAAGAATGAGAAGGGATGGAGTGGGAGGTGTCTCACCTTCGAAGCCACATTGGCACGTCCCGTTGACACAGGTGCCGTTGTCGTTGCAGAGCTTGTCACAGGCGAGTCCACTGTAGCAGGGGTTGCAGGCGCACTGCCAGATGCCATCAAGGCTCCTGAAGGCGATGCCATTGACACACCTCAGTTCGCAGGCATCCCCCATGAAGGGAGTGGCACAGTCCAGGCACCGCGGAGGCCCGCCCTGAGTAGGACAGACAGACGAGGAGTGCACATGAAGCAAATACTTTTTTCGTTTTTAAGTCGTAGCATCCCAGTTGTTGTTTTGATCATGTTGTTGCTTTTGTTGTTGTGTTTTGTTGCTGTCATCGTCGTCGTCGTTTAGAGAATTTTTGTCAACTTGCAATGTCCAGGCTTTTTTTGGACAATTTTCTCGTTATTACTTGCAATATCAAGGTAGATTCTAACACACATGCAACTCTGGGAACCATTCCGCAGATGCGGATCAAACGGCACGGACTGATGTCTGTTAAATAATTTCTGAAACACATAAATGATCTTTTATGATCATTTATGTGTTTCTGTATTAACTGAAGAAGGGCGTATGCCCGAAAGCCTTTTGATTTTGGTGTTTGTCGTGTGTTTTTTTCTTATTAATTTAAATAATTTCTGACCAACAAGAGCAATTGCCAGGACAGTTTGTATAAGAAAACGCGTTGAAATGTAAGGAACCAACGGCAAATGTAATAGTCATTGTTACAGTTAAATTGTGCAGTGACTATCAGATAACCTTATTTCAGTATTTTGCGAACAACGACAAATGCTGCACCTAGCTATATCCTGCATCCCTTCTTTAAATAATTCATTTCAACCTGTACGTCACATGAGTCAAACTAGGGCTATGGTTCTTCTTAACCAATCAGAAATCTGTACAGCAAGACCAAACGTGGAACAAAATAGTTTTGGGCACATCCTACGGCCCTTACCTCAGGCGGGACGGCGCACGTGGCGGGTACGCCGTTGCAGGCTGGGGAGCCTGGGCAGTCCGGGATGTGGCATCCCTCACCCAGCCATCCTTGCTCGCACTGGCACTGGCCCGTGGCCTGATTGCACGACCCGTGTCCACTGCAGTCCTTGGGCCAGCCCGGACATCCGGGCACGCCGCACTGGAGGCCCTGCATCGGTAAGAGATGTTGTAGGCAGACGTATAGTGGTGTGACGTACTCATAGCAAACAACAGGCATGTCCTGTCATAGCGTATTTCAATGTTTGTGAGTGCAGGGAATCACGTAGTTAGATTATATACAGTTGCAACCGTTTGCGTATTTAGACACCAAAAAGGTTTATCGCTGTTGTTATGACTATCCTGAAGCACAAAAAGCCATCCTCTTGTACAGAGTTCTCATTACCAACCAAAGCAAATAGCTATTATGTTTAATTAACCCGCGTGTGACCAGTATTCAGTGATAGCGACGGAGGTACCGAAATAATAACTGAATCAGACGCTCACTTGGGCATCCGGGTGCAATATTTAGTTGCAAACGAGTCAATCATCCTTGAAACACGACATTTCAATCCAAGCAGGACTGACTCAGTACCGCCCTAGTCGAGACAGTCCTTGCCCTCACCTTGAATCCCTTGTGGAAGTCACACTGGCACTGCCCGAGTCTGTCACAGACGCCGTTGTCGTTGCACTGGACGTGGCAGCTGACGCCAGTCAGGCAGGGCAGGCTGCACTCGCACACGCCTCCCACGTTGGTGCCGTTGGCACAGGGAATCTCGCACTGGCGTCCCACCCACTTGGAGTCGCACTCGCACACGCCGCCTGGCTGGCACTCGCCTCGGCCTGGAGATGTACAAATGCAAAATATCAGAATACAAGTTATGTTTTTCCTGTGTATCTTTTCTGTGGTTAGAGCGAAGGCATTGTAGATGTTTACAGAAGAATGTTTACTCTTTGTGACAAGAGCACGAGGTTCATGGGTCTTATTGTTAAGGCAGTAAGGGCCAGTCTCAAGATTATGATAGGCCATTTCAATCTTGCATTTTTGTTTATACTTGTCTCATCTCGGTCCCTTTACCCTGGAGTCGTGAAAACCCTGCATGACCGAAGTGTCCCCCTGTTGTCACCATCTCTGCGTGTTGTGAGCAAGTCACTGGGTGGCTGCGAAGCTCTCTATTGTCAACTACATTGTCAGCCCCTTACCTCCTCTGGTAGTCTCGTGTTCCCAACACTACGCATGTTCAGTTCAGTTCACAGTTCAGTCTCTTAATCCTGAGATGGGTTGTTGAGGCACCACGGATGAATTTCGGACAATCTTCCTCCATCGATCTCTATCCTCTGTGGCTCGCTGTGAGTCAGGAAAGGTCAAGCATGTCCACTTTTTGATGCTGTCTTCCCACCTCTTTCTCTGCCTGCCTCTCTTTCTCCCACCTGGTACGGTACCTTGCAGGATGGTCTTGGCCAGCCCACTGCCTCTTGACACGTGACCGTACCACTTCAGCTTTCTGCTTTTCACGATTGAGAACAGGCCTTCGTACTGTTCAAATGCTCTCCTGATCATGTTGCTGACTTCCTCATTCGTGACATGGTCTTTATATGAGATGTTCAGAATCTTGCGGTAGCATCTCATTTCCAGGGCTTGTATTCGTCTCTAGTTCAGATGTGAGTGTCCAGGACTCGCATGCATACAAGAATACGGAGATGGCCAGCGTGCCCATGAGCCTGATCTTCGACGCGAGAGTGATATTTCTGTCACGCCATTTTGGCTTCAACTTTGCCAATGCTGCTGTTGTTTGTGCTATCCTGGACAGTATCTCTGGTTTGGACCCTTCATCAGTCACAATAGATTCCAGGTATTTGAAGTTGCTCACAGCTACGCATGACAAGTCTCCAAATGACTCCTTCGATAAATACATTCATCTAACCTAGTTCTATTTCCGCAGTCACTTTATTCTCCACCAGCAATTTTCCTCTGAATCATCAAATATTCCTACCAGTATGAACTGGAGACATAATTTAGCAGGAAGTTAACATAATGTTTGAGTACTATCCTCAAGCACCACGTCTGTGATTCTGAACGCTGGCTCACCGTTGCATGCTGGCGTGCCTGGACACACAGGGGTGCTGCAGTCCGTGCCCTCCCACCCCGGGTAGCACAGACACAGCCCGTTGACAGGGTCGCAGCTGCCCTGACCGTTGCAGGCACCGTCAGGTCCAGGGCATCCTGTTTTCTCGCAAAACTCGCCCAGGAACCCCTCTGTAACGACAGAAAAATAGCGTGGTGATTTCATCTCTAAATGATAAAGAACGATCGATTCGCAATGAACAAAGATTTCGTTTTCCAGACAGAAAAGGGCTCTCTCTATTCTTCGACGAAATCTAAAAACCAGCCGAATTTCGTATTATGATGAAAGCTACTGGAAAATGTGCATGTGTCTGATATGTATTAAAGACAATCGACATTAGGTCTGCTTTACGACACAATGCAGACTTCGGTAAAGCTCCACCCTGAAATCGCACGGATATACAGCACAATGCTGCTTAAGTACGCATGTTTGCGTCAATAATTATGTCTAAGTTGTCCTTTCACGTCCTGCGCCAAAGTTTGGTGTCTGAATATCCGTGTATTACAAGCTCACTTCACATTTGATGCAGCAAACACATTGCGTCAATCCACCAATTCTCAGAATGTCTCTCAACAATCGACTGAGTGTGTGACCAAGTCTACGCAAAAGCAAGCAGGAAATCATTCAGACCTCCAACGGTGATTGTGAGGAAAACCTCAACGATGAGTCCATTCTGTGAACCCGAGTCTGTATCGACTCTGGCACAGTTCGCAATGAATGCGTAATAGACTTGACCCTTCGCATTACACCATTGCGCCGAAAAATAGTTCGTTCTAATTCTATTTTTTTCTTCACATTTGACAGAAATCATTCAGATGTCACAACGTGTTTCCATTTCAACACAAACATTTTATATCATCGAATAAACGCTTTTTTATTGCCTTAACAAGAGTAAGTTAAGAGTTTTGTGCGAAATATTCTTAGAACTACTTTAACGGCGTATGTCAGGGAGCAAATCGGCTATCCCACAAGCCTCCCGTGTGACCTCCATTTGCGTATATCGGACGAAAATCTTCCATCACGTGATGTCAACTGGGATAGAGACACTTTCGCTGGTAGGCGAAGTCTCTAGTGAATTAAATGCGATGAATCAAGCTTCTAAACAGTTTCTGTGCTCACCTGTCTTGGAACGGATGCAGTCGCACTTGCCATTCGTGCAGGTGCCGTGCCCAGAGCACTCCAGCTCACACGCCTCGCCGTTGTAGCACGCCTGGCACTCGCACGCCAGTCCGTCAGGGCTGGGCTGGCCGTGCACGCAGCGTCTGGCGCAGTCGTCCCCGTACCAGCTCTGCAGCAACACAAGGGAATGTGTGCGACAGCTTGTATGGGTAGGACTTGTGCAGAGTGGTATGTAGGGTTGAATGAATTAGCTTCAAATACTTTGACGTTGTGGAAAATAGTGTGCCGATACGGTTGAAATATTTTATATATATATGTAAATGCCTATATTTCGTTTTACGACGCATGTTTGATCTTTTCTGTAGCTTCTGGATCCTTGCGCTTCAGTCCCTGGTCAGAGCAATGACGAATCGTTTATCTGTACAAGACATACAGTGACAGACAACACGAACAACATTCTCAAATGTCATCACTTAAAACTAAGTCTCATTCATTTGTAATATATCCCTAGTGCTTACAATTGGCTATTTTCCCTCTGAATGGAAGAGGCAGCTAAGCACATCGAGGCATGTGCATACAAGTCTAACAAATACAGGAAGAGTAAGATACAGTACATATGCAAGTATTGTAATACATTTGAGATTACAGCCTAGTAAAATCATGTCTTATTCTCTGCGTATTCACTTAATGACAAACAGATTGGTGTATTCCGTGTCAGACTCCTGTCCAGCCCTGCGCACGTACCTGGTCACACTGACACTCCGGCACTTCCCTTCCAGTCCCGTTGCAGACGCCGTGGCCGTTGCAGCTTCCTGGACAGTCCGGCTCGTCGCATCTGGGCCCCGTCCATCCTGCACAGAGTCGCAGTTACGATTAAATTGGAGAATACACTTCTCTTTTCCGCACGCTGGTACAAGTGAAACATTCGGCCAGAGCCGATCGAAGCCCCCTTCTGGCAGCCACCTTGCAGGGCCTTCTAAAGAAAGACACAGAATTGCAATTACGGTCAAGAGAAGTTTAAACTATGAATCGCATAGTGCAAAAACAAAACAAAGACAAAATCTGGTCGAATTTATAAGGTACAACATACACGATTTTATCATCAATCATTGCTGTCGGAATGTGTACTATATCACAATGTAAACATGAAGGTACAACGTTCATCATGTCGCGCTGTGCACGAGAATGACGTAGCCATGAAGCCTACCTGGGATGCAGGTGCACTGCTGCAGCACGCTGTTGCACACGCCGTGGAGAGAGCAGTCGTGGGTGACCCCAGGGCAACCTCTGACCTCGCACTTTGAACCCCGCCAGGCCTCGTCACAAAGACACCTGTCGCCAAGGCAACGACCATGACCGCTGCACTCCGAGTTGCATCCGAGGCCAGCGAAGCACGGGTGGCACAGGCACTGGCCGCTGTTGGGCGGCGATTGCGTTCCGTTGAGGCACACCTCCTCACAGGCCTCGCCCATCCAGCCCGCCCTGCAGTCCACGCACGCTGGCTGGTCCACGTCGGACCGGCACCTTCCACGCCCGTTGCAGTCCGGCTCTCCTGGAGAAGTGAGAGTTAGGGGTGAGATTTGAATGAATGAACGAATGAATGAATGAATGAATGAATGAATGAATGAATGAATGAATGAATGAATGAATGAATGAATGAACGAATGAATGAATGAATGAATGCATGGATGAATGGATGGACGGATGGGTGAATGACTAAAAACATGGATGAAAACATGGATGGATGGATGGATGGATGGATGGATGGATGGATGGATGGATGGATGGATGGATGGATGGATGGATGGATGGATGGATGACCTAATGACTAATAAATGTAGAGATGATGGATGAATAAACGAACGGATGAATGAATGAGTGAATGAATGGAGTTTGAGGAATGATCTACCTGTATAGGCTATTTATGGCCAATGACTATAAAATCACAACCTCTGATAGGAGTAAGTCAAGTCTTTATTAATCTGCTCATTTGCTATATAAAAATTGCATAGCGAGACGAATGGGTCTGTTCTTGCTACTAACCCACATGAGGCAAAAATTTGAAGATAGGATGAACTTGAACAACTGAAAGATGTAGAAGTCTCAATGTGCATTTGCACATGATGATCCAGGTGCATTCTTATTCTTCAACAGCTGTTCAATATAGGTGGTATAGTGATAGCTTCCAAACTTTCTTTTCGTTAACATTTTCAAAGCTCTTACGCTCAGCATCCCGTTTGCTTGGGGTTGTCGTCCAAACAACTAACAAGTCTTTCGGGATAAAACTGTGTAGGGGCAGACGGAAACGGCGCATGTACCATCGGTATCTTCTTACTCATGAAATTTGACACAAATCTCTTAAGTGCCACTTGCTCTTCTACACGTGCATACTGTATTGCCTGCTGTTGACAACAGTGTAATCAGAGACGCCTCGTCAACTATCTTCCACTCCACAAATGAACTGAGGTACAGATCACCCACCTGGACAGTCAGGTATGTGGCACCCGACACCGGTCCATCCCGGGTAGCAGGTACACAGGTGTGTGGCAGCGTTGCAGAGGCCGTGGTTGGAGCAGTCCGTGCCCACACCTGGGCAGCCAGGGGCGTCACACAGGGCGCCACGCCACCCGACATCGCACACGCACGCGCCGTTTTCCACCCGACCGTGCAAGGAACATTCGGCATCGCACCCGATTCCGCTCCACCCAGAGTCGCACTTGCAATTGTCGCTGCCTGGGGGGTCCTGACGGCCGTGGAGACATTGCTGTTCGCATGCATGTCCCATCCAGCCCACATTGCACCTGCAGCACGACGGATGGATGGATGGATGGACGGATGGATGGATGGATGGATGGATGGATGGATGGATGGATGGATGGATGGATGGATGGATGGATGGATGGATGGATGGATGGATGAATGGGATGGATGGATGGATGGATGGATGGATGGATGGATGGATGGATGGATGGATGGATGGACGGACGGACGGACGGATGGATGGATGGATGGATGGATGGATGGATGGATGGATGGATGGATGGATGGATGGATGGATGGATGGATGGATGGATGGATGGATGGATGGACGGATGGATGGATGGACGGATGGATGGATGGACGGATGGACGGATGGACGGATGGATGGATGGATGGATGGATGGATGGATGGATGGATGGACGGATGGACGGATGGATGGATGGATGGACGGATGGATGGATGGACGGATGGATGGATGGATGGATGGACGGATGGACGGATGGATGGATGGACGGATGGACGGATGGATGGATGGACGGATGGACGGATGGATGGATGGATGGATGGACGGATGGACGGATGGATGGATGGATGGATGGACGGATGGATGGATGGATGGATGGATGGATGGATGGATGGATGGATGGATGGATGGAGTTTTACGACCTATCAGTCTTTGTAGGCTACGGAGACCCACCGCGTCTCCCTAAGCGATTCGTAAGAGGCGAATAACTAGGGACACCGTGATTGTTCTAATTTTCGTGCTTGCTGGCCTTAAATAGCCTACAAAGACTGATAGGCCGCAAAACACTATCGATTCAAATAATTGTAGGCTACGTAAGGCCATTGAGCACTAAAATCACATGAGAACGTTATAGTAAGCACAGATCAAGTCACGATATCCCTATTCCTTCGCCTCTTGCAAATCGTGTAGGGAGAAACGGTGGGTCAATTATTAACCCCAACCCACAGGGAGCACCTGCAGCATGAAAAGCAGTGTCATGAACGCACTGCACGGTTGGTGATGGTGTGTTCAATTGCAGTACTTGCTTGTTTGATAAGTTGTTGCCCTGCATATGGGGTAAGGTGTAACTTTGTATTTTAAAACACGCACAGAAAGAGACATCTTTGCGCTCTGTATTTGCTGGGACGCCGATACCAATGGATTCACAATGAAAAGTAGAACAGCCAAGCTATTCCAGCTCCTCATCGCCTTGCATCGTTGAGTAACGGTGCTGTGGAGTGATATGGTCCTGTTTGTTGTGCACGGTGCTCGCATGCTCGGAGGTTTGTGCTCGTGAGCGCATGTCTCGATAACACTTGCTTAGCCATACAAGTCGGGCGTGGAGAAACAAAAGGTTGTACAAATGCACGGTATTTTAAGTGAAAAATGCATGTAAGCAGATCAAATTCGTCTACAATACTAATAAGAAATAAAAGCAATGTTTGCGCAGAGGGAGACATGTTATTTTTGACAGTCGCTTTAAAAAACCCAATTAAATAGAAACATATCTACATCACGGTGAAGGCTGGGTCTTTTGTAAGCTTGCTGGAAAATGTACATGCAGGCTGACATTGAGGAATTACATTCTCAGCATATGTAGTGAAATGTGTACATGCTCTGACAAAAATGGCTATGGTTGGTTGCTTATATCAACATTCATAATATAAAACAAACATATCTCTTGGACCCGCCCAGTCCTGTGGCCAAGCCTGTAGTGATCTTGCCAAAGTCTATCGAGAGCGCCTGAAGCAGCCATCTTACCTGCAGTGTGGGGGGTCCGAGGTGGCGTTGCACTGTCCCCTGCCGCTGCAGTCAGGGTCCCCAGGACAGTCAGGAATCTCGCAGCCGGGCCCCGACCAGCCTGGGTTGCACGTGCACGTGTGGGTGCTGCTGTCGCAGCCACCTGCGTCAAGCAGAGGAGAGAGAGAGTATTTGAAAATGGTTTTCATGTCAATGACACATAAGGCAATACCCGACGAAATGTATACACTTCCAGAAGAATTTTTTCTTGCCGTGTTCGACCATATGTTTGTGAGAATACAAAAATTCAAACCAAATAAAGAACAAAAGTTTATTTTGAAGACTCGCTGGGCCATTACAATAAAAAGATAGAAAAGCGGCACACAACAATTACAGACGTTGAACAATAGCGCCGTCATCCATATATGGGAAGTCATATTATGACGAATAGTAGATATCTAATACCTCTGGGTCTTGAGTGGCGGTCAAATAAGGTATAAAAATAGGCACCTGTCAGAGTCGCATGATATGGTAAATTATACCTCTTTGTTCTCATAATTTTTCCTCTCCCCTTATCCCTGCCCTAGTACTAATCAGATTTTGTCTCTGCGCTTGTTTGTAACTAGAGGGCTTGTTACTGGCACCTCAAAGAATCAATAATCAGTCTTACTTTTGATTAATCTTAAAAGAGCTACATTTAATGTAAAAGGTCTGGGGGACTTCGAAAAGAGAACGACAGTGTTAACTTGGATGAGAGACAACAAGTATGAAATCATCTTTCTGCAGGAAGTACCCGTGACCAAGGAAAAACCTAATCTCTGGGTACAGGAAAAGGGATATAAAGCTATGTTCCAAGGAGATAGGTCTGCATCTGCTGGGTTAGAAATATTTTTCCTACCTAATTTCACACTTAAAATATTGGAATATAAAGAAGTCATGGTGGGAGAAATGAAAGAAATATAAATTGAAGCAAATAACCAGGTCTATACGATATTCAATATATATGGTCCAAATAATAATGATGCCACGTTGTTTCATATTTTAGATATGGATTTTAAACGAACTCCAGGTAAAAGTATTAGGACTTTAACGTTATACTCGATGCCCATGTTGACAACAAGGGAGGAATATTGGTAGCTTAACATAAACAAAGGGAAAACTTATTACATGTAATAGAAAAGTATGATTTGTACGACATTTGGCGCTTGTAACCATCCAAATGACAAATCTTTTACATAGCATTCAAATACAAAACAAAAACATATATTGCATACTTGATTGTTTATTGATATAATCAAATCTCGTTAACAATAGTCGTGCAGCAAATGTAATTTACATTGTAAATACCGGGAATTTTTTCTTACCACTCTCTGGTTTATATAGAGCTAGACATGTTAATACCTGCTCATGGTCCAGGGTATTGGAAACTAAATGCTAATTTATTTCCTGATGAGGATTACAAAATATTAATAAATAGCAATATACCAATTTTTTATATTCATCTCAGATGGAAATCCAAATACTAAATACGAACTTATCAAAGGGACTGTAATGCAGGAATTCATAAGCCATTCTGCTAAATTGGAAAAGGAGAAAACTAAGAGGGAAACAGCTTCAGAAAGAAATGGATGATATAGATGATGGGATTCAAGATCAAAAGACCCAGCCTTATAGGCTAGAGAAGAAACTAAGCAAATATAATGATATAGAAGGTATGATGAAAAAACCAAGAGGAAATATTGTAAGAGCGAAAAGTAGATGTGTTGACAAAAGGTGACAAAGACACAAAAAAATTTGCAAACCAATCTCTTAAATTCACAGAATACATTATTTCAGAATGGAAAGCTAACAATGCTACATTGTCAAGGTATCATCACTTTTATACACAAAAAAGATCGAGACAGTACATCTTTGAACAGTTAGAGGCCAATCACTTCATTAAATGTTAACTACAATAAAGCTGCAAAAGCAATTACAATTAGGAATTTAAAAGTTCTTCCACCCCAATACACCATTCCCAAACTGGTTTATGAAAAATACGAGAAAATATCAGACTGATTCATGATGTCATTCTACGTGCTAATGAGAAAGATAAGAGGTTTGGTTATGTTTGTAGACTTCGAGAAAGCCTTTGACAGTGTTGATCGTGATGATATGATTAAAACACACTTGAACATTTCAACTTTAGCCAGAACTTGATGCCGTGGATTAAATTATTTTACACAGATGCACAATTCTGTTAAACAAACAATGGATACATGTGAACATTTTAAAAGTAGCCTGCAGAACAAGACGGGGATGTCCTCTTTCTCCTTATATATTCAACATTGGGATTGAAATTTGCTCTTATTTAATAAGAAATAATGACGATATTCAAGTCTTTAAACTCCCAACACTTGCCACTCGCCCCACTCCCTTCCCATTCCATATCTCATCTATCTCATCATTTTTCAGTACATCTACAGCATGTAATTATCTGTACAATTTTTAGGTTCTCTCTTTCTCTCTTTTATTGTTATACGTTGGTGTTTGTGTGCAAACTGCTCGGAGTTTACACCTTGTACCACCATTGTACCAACTATTTCTTGTGAGCCAGCTCTATGTATGTATGTATATATATATATATATATATATATATATATATATATATATATATATATATATATATATATATATATATATATATATACATTTAAAAGTATCTAAACATGTACATAGAGGATCATTACAGGCTGCACCAAAAAATTAACATACTGTGCAGAAGAAGTAGCCTTTGATTTATTATTTTTAATAGAGCCAAGCCACGCCACTGTTCCATCGGCATTTCCTTCAGCGGACGATAGGTAACTTAAAATCGTTTGATTCAGAAAAAGAATGTAATGCGCCATCTTCTTCACTCACAGAACCATTCTCAACACATCATCAGCGCAACCAAGACACACAGATGGGCCATGCTGAGCCCAACACAAAGGTCTCACCTCTTCCGCTGCAGTCCAGGTTGAAGAGACCAGGGCATCCAGGCAGGTCGCAGAGGCGTCCCTTCCAGCCCGTGTCGTAGTCGCACACGCAGCGTCCGTTCTGGATGTGTCCGTTGCCAGAGCACTCTGAGTCGCAGCCCACGCCGGCCCAGCCCTCGTCACACCGACACTGGCCTGAGTTACGAGGCGTCTCAGTGCCGTGCAGGCACGGCTCGTCACAGGCTGCGCCCATCCAGCCCGTCTGGCAGTTCCAGCATCTGTGGAATGGTATCCAAGTAAGTAGGCGGTGCCAAGGATGTTGCGTATGTGTTCGAGTGCCGTACAAGTGTAGGTCATGAGAAGATTACGACTCTTTCATAACTTCTTGTTTGCAGTGGCCTTACGTAGCTCACAGAGTCCGGTAGAACGTAAAACTCCATTCATCATCATCTGCTTGACGACACTGCGAGTGACGGTTGATGGGAATGTGTCTGTAAGTACGTATTTGATACATTCATTGCTGTAATGACAGTTGTGCAAGGAAGATGGCAAAGTCCCCATAATCTAATATAAACTAATAAATATACGTATCGAGCTATTTAGCTTTATTATTCATTCTTTTTCGTCTTCGGAGGTTAAACCACGCCTGATTTATCAAAATGAAATTGTGAGGTTAGAAAAGTGGCATATACTGGATTCGATAAACACGTTACGTATGTCTGTGATGTTAACTTGGCTTTCGAAAGAAACTTCCAAGTAAAGCTCTGATAAAGATGTAACTACACGTATGTCTACTGATGAGAGTGGCCGTCGAACACGAGGCGATTTTACCCTAGCAATCTCGCAACCGTCATTGTGGCAGCCAATCACGGCTGGCAATAGTGGAGCAAAGACGTCAGTAGCGCTCTGCCATTGAGAGATAGTTTTGTCAGTCCGTGTGTGGCGTGTGGAATTGCCTCGTGTGCGAAGTCTTTTAGGCGAACTGGTCAGTGCGTTACACACTCACACCTAACCTACATCATGATTGTTCTGCCAATAAGAATGCATGCATCTGCGGAAAAAGATCAGCACCAGTCTATGCAAGCGAGAGCAGCCGGGGATGGGACTTGGTTCTACCTTGGGGGGTCGAAGGTGGCGTTGCAAACGCCTCGTGCGTTGCAGTTGGGATCCCCGGGGCAGTCTGGGACGTGGCAGGCCTCGCCCATCCATCCAGGCCCGCAGTTGCACTCTCTTGTTTCGCTGTTGCAGTCGCCATGGTGGCTGCACTCCAGGTTGCTCTGCGGGTCTCGAGGACAGCCCGGGATCTAAAGGACAAAGTGTACAGAGTAGTGAAGGCCTGGTTGCAGATGACTCTTTGCCTACACTGTCCATCCTCTCCGTACGTGCTATGGAAAGAAAGTGGACATATTTGATTCGTTAGCTAGTGATGAAGTAACTTTGAAAAAAGATAGATGGAAAAGAGACCGTTTCGGCGATTTAAACTTGGTATTTTGCCTTTTTCAAACACTCAGCGTTTTGCTATTTTGTGTTTTGCTTTTCCGCTGGCTGACATGTCGTTTTCTTACAAATCATTTCCTCATTATAGACTAAAGGTTATATGAGAAATCTTCTTCAACCGATTCGTCGAAAAGAGAGCTCACACAGTGCATCACGAAGTGCATTTGCAGTCAATACTTTCATATCACCACCGATTTATCTTCAAAATTGCAATATTGTTTAATATCGACACTAGGCCTACGCTAGCAACATCCAGTCAAATACAGTATGATGATACCAACAAGGTCAAAATTACAAGTGTTCACATATCACTCTAAACCTAGCTGTCTCACGTCTTCCCTACATGGCAGTACCTTCGCTCTATTAATCCCCAGTGATATCTTTGCATCCGCCCCTACCTCGCAGAAGAGACCACTCCACCCGTCCAAGGGCGGGCAGAGGCAGGCGCCTCCGACGTCACAGCTGCCGTGGAAGGAACACTCGACGTTGCAACCGGCGCCATGGTGACACGTGGTGTTGCAAATGCAAATCGTATTGGTGACGTCAGCGACGCCGTACATGCAGGGGTCATCGCATGCAGGTCCCACCCAGCCTGCATCACATCTGGAGCATCGCGGGGGGTCCACGGTGGCGTCACAGTGACCACGCCCATTGCAGTTGGGCTCTCCAGGGCAGTCGGGCTGTCCGCAGTCATCGCCTGGACACGGCGGGAAGGGCAATCAGGCAACAGGCAGGAAGTGCTCTAGGGTCTTGCGGTTATGCTTGTTGTAAACGTAATGGATCAGATGCTGACATGTGAAGGTAAAAGTGCTCTTTTTATATTGCGACTTTTCCACCCGCTGATGGGTGCTCAAACCGCACGCCTGCAGTAACATTGTCCATCAATCTCATTTACTGAGGCAAATGAAATGGAATTTTGACAAATTTCAAAGATTTCGACGCTAATAATGCATTCGCATGTTGTCTTTTACTTCACATTTGTAACAAGCAATAAGAAACCTATCAACTATTCCAATGTTCTTGAAAAGGAAAGAGTTCTTCCCTCCCTGCCTCCTTCCCTCCCTCCCTCACTCCCTCCCTCCCCCCGTCCCTCCGTCCGTCCGTCCCTCCCTCCCTCCCTCCCCCTCTCTCTCTCTCTCTCTCACACACACACACAGCGGGCGCGCGCGCGCACACACACACACATATCATGCACACTTGGGCATATTTCACGCACACGCACACGCGCACACACACACACACACACACACTCACAAACACACGCACGCAAAAGCAATACTGACCGGTCCATCCAGGCTGACACAGACAGGTGCCAGTGAGGGCCACGCAGAAGCCGTGGCCAGAGCATTGGTCATCTCCGCCTGGACACACGGGCAGTGTGCACCTGTCCCCACCCCAGCCACTGTCGCACTCACACCTGGACACAGACAAAAGCAGTTCATGAAAAGGATGTTATGGAACTAGGACGTAAAGCAGTGATAAGGAAAATATTCATCTGGACTGAACTCTCCATAACACTGTATGAGTTAACGTTTATCCGAATGTTCACATTTTCTTATTAAAATCATTCCCCGCATGACAATTTGCTGCAAGCTAATCATGACACTTTTAGGCACCAAGAGTCAAGTTGAGAATTCCTTGATCTTGGAACAGCCACGTGACATACACTCTCCACTGTTAACGGGTTGTATCATCATTCCTCGTCGCCTTCACTCCTACGCGCTCGGTTTTGCTATGATTCGCTGCAGTCATGAGAGCCTCGTGAACCCACCACGAACATTTCTTCTTGACATCATAACCACGACCTACTTTAGCCAAAACAGCAAGCGTGAACTTCTTTTAAAAGACAGTAGTTAGTCTCAAAACAACATCAAAACAACCCGCACTCAACATGCATATGTTATTCTTACACTGGAAACGAATAATTGGTACACAGTGGACGAACAAAATCACTCCAACACCTGTGACGAGACACTGCCTCCCACCTGGTGCCGTTGTCCACGCATGCGCCGTGGCCATTACACATGGACTGGCAGAACTGTCCCAGGAAGCAGGGCTGGCACTGGCATTGGCCCTCCTGGCAGTGACCTTTGCCCCCGCACTCCTGGCTGCAGTCCGCGCCGTGTCTGCACGCATCGCACACGCACGTGCCGTACGTGGTGCACGTGCCGCGGTCCGAGCAGTCCCTGGAGGCCAGACACCCGTGCTCGCACTGGAAGCCCACGTAGCTGGGCGGGGAGAACAGAGAGACACATGGGGATGACTTGCAGGCATCGGTCTCGCGTTAATGAGTGTATGGTAGCTGATAATGTATTGCACTCGATTTTGTTTTTGTTTCGTGGTCAGCTCTACTCCACGGAAGGTTTAGTAGTATTCAGTGTTACATTTGTCAGAATAAATTAAACGTAATATTGCGTTTTTTGGTATTGTATACGAAAACCTTACGAAAATGGCTTTATTGAGAATTCAAAATGAGAAGTGGTAACTCAGCATTCTGAAAACGGTGAGTTGGCATATTCCGGAATATTCAAGCTCTATTGTCCTAGGTCGTTTTATTGTTAGAATATAAATAGAACTCCTGGATGCTTCATGTGCCCTAGAGGACACTACCATTAATTTATCATAACAATGGACTGAGGACGGAGATACAGCCAAGTGAAAGTGAAAAGAGGAGGAGAGGGGAGAGGAGGAGAGGGGAGGGGAGGGAAGGGCAGGGGCAGGGAGGGGAAGGGACATGTATGGTTGGTGGAGTAGGGAGATGGTGCTGAAAGAAGCTACGTAGGATAAGAGCGAGGTAACTACCAAACTGGAAGGAGAAAGAGGCATAACTATCTGACTGTGCTCAGGGGCTACGTACCCACTGTCGCACACACACTCCCCGTGCTGTCCGCAGCGTCCGTGTCCGTAGCAAGTGACGTCATCACTGCACTGGTACTGGCAGTCGTCCCCGACCCAGCCGTCCTGGCACTCGCAGTTGCTGGTCGTGGCGTTGAAAGTGCCGTGAAGGCTGCAGGCCTGCTGGTCGTGGTCGCACAGCGTGCCCTGCAACACGGCAAGGCAAACATCAGCAATGCACACAGGGTGGATACATATACTGATTAGACAGGCGCACAGAGGTGTGCTTAGTGCCAGACTACAACTATGAGCCGCCTGGCATGAATTTTGTACTGACTTTCTGATGACTTAAGAGTTAGAATGTCCAGACAAGATGTCAGATTTGTATTTATGATGATGAAGATTAAGATGTCCTTGTCGTCGTTGTCGTTACCGTCATCAGAGCCGCCGTCGACGTCGTTCTCGTCCTCAGTATTTCCTAACCGTCGTAATCATATTCGGCGTTGCCATTGTTGTATTTTAGTAGAAAGACTCCGATATAGATACGTTTGTTGGAAAGGAGGCAAATGTGATATGATTCAGCAGGTCTGAGATAATATATGCCTACATTATTCCTTTCCTCCTATCTCAAGATTTCTCTGCAGTGGAAGAAAATACAAAGGCATCAACAGAACATAGATGAAAGCACTGAGTGACGACATATACCAACAATGAAAAAAAAATCCAATATGCTGAACTGCTACAACTGCCGCATAGAAGAGAACTTGTGATGGAACCTTTGGGGTTTGTGGCACCCAGTACTCAGCGAGCAGAATTGAGACGGTTGAGGCGGTAAGGTGCCTCAGAAAATGTGTCTAATAGTGTCCCACTGGGAATAGTCTACGACTGTGTGAGGGATCAAGACAAAGAGAGGCGGGGAGGGAGAACACAGCTTAAAGGAGATGTGATATGATGGCGAGAGAAAGGTAGAAAGCTGCAAAACCAAGAAAGAGAAGATAACAAGATTGATGCCCAAAAGGCGAAAGATAAGGAATGATAACAGAGAAAAGGAGATGAAAAATCACAGCAGACAGATGTTGGGGAGGTCAACAAGAGGAAGATGGAAAATAACAACGGAAGGGATGCAGAAGAGGACTGCAAATAGTAGAAATAAGAGAAGGGGTGAAGGAAGACAGCGGCAAAAGGTAGAGAAAAGGGGCAAAATGTATTACAGGACGAAGAGGAAGTACTAGAAGTGAGAGGAAGCTGACGGAGGATGGTTCCCAATACAACAACCTCCAAGGTGCGCAGTTTCGGACTGCAAGCAGGGACCAGGGGCACGTTGCTTACGCTGGGAACTTTGCAAGATTTTGCGAGGTATAGGCCGGTATGAACATGTGTCAAAATGATGAACGCAGATGTAAAGGCAGTCCAATGTTTGATACATGTTGACACCTGCCTGTTATTTGCCAAGTAGGTAGGCTGAGCAACACGCCCCAGACTCGCGCCCTCCCGATGACAGTTAGTCTGCTCAGATAAAATCAGTGGGAAAGGTGATAAAAGAAAGGAAGAGATGTATGAGAGGCGAAAGGATGAAGGCAGAGGAAAAGGGTAGAGCAAAGAAACAGGTAGCAGAAAAGATAAAAAGAAGAAGCCAGAGAAAAGGAGAGGGACAAGAGAAAGAGACGAGGTGAAGGATGACGGCGAGAATGAGCTTGTTAAAGAAAACAGTTCAGGTAGGACGGGGGTATGATGGGGGAATGCATTGATAAGGAGGCGAATGAAATACAGGAGAAAAGCATGAAGTTCTCACCACAGCCCCATTGCCCCCAGGTCCAGCTCCTCCTGCCACAGTGCGTTGGTGCAGTAACAGGGGACTGGTGAAGTTCCTGCTGGAAGTCCTTATCCGGCCCCCACCTCCTCCTCCGCCTGTAAACAGTGTGAAATATTGGTAATTGGAGGGATGGGTAAATAGATAGATGGAGGGAGAGAAGGAGGGATGGGTGGGTGGGGGGAGAGAGGTAGGAACGGATCAATGGATGGATGGACGGATGGGTGGATGGAGGGATGAGCAATTGGTTGAATAAAACTTTCTTAATTAAGATCTGGACTCAGTCGCGAGTAGTTAAAGTTTGTAATTTAAAAAAACCCACGTACGCTACTTTATTGCATCAGCCCACCAAATGTACATATTACTCAATACAAAGAAATTCAAGCACGACAGTTTACTTGTACAGAACTTGAGTCGGATGATGTCACAAACAGTGGAGGGAAAAAAGGGTAGCGGAGATGGGGGTTGGATGGGAGAAGATATAGGAAAGAATAGGAGGAAAAATAGTAAAGTCGAAGGGAAGGAGAGGATGGACTCGAGGCGGTTCACAGCCAGTTAAACAAATAAAAACAAAAACTTCATTTGTTTTTCATATGTTGGTAATCAGGTTTATTTGTACGGTG
>JAWQFJ010010689.1:132500-137500 GCA_034096865.1 Theodoxus fluviatilis
TTGGCAGTCAGTGCCTGGAACGGGAAGATGAATAAAACAGTTAATGTGATCGAATATTATGGGCTTCAATACAAGAAAAGCTTTTTATCTAATTTGTTTTTGTTGTTACTTTTCTGTGTTGTTATATTTGCACTTGAGAGTTACACAGACACAAACAGGTTCAACGTGGCTTTGAATAACTGGATAGTTCACACAAATGTTTCTTAGATTTAGTCAAGATCTCTTTTTTTTTAAAGTAACGTTCTGTGAATTCGTTCCAGCAATTAAGGAAATGTGCACCTGTGTTTAAAACGTGTCAGAGCACATCCTATACATGATAATGACTATTTCTGCTGATTTGACTTCCACTAAAAATATGATTATAATGCATACATTGATAAGAGCGTCTACCACCATACTTTCACAACAAAACTCCTTCCCAAGGCAGCAACACTGCGATGTATCAGACCCCATGTGGGTTGGGAGTAAGACCTCACCCACCGCGTCTCCCTACACGATTCGTAAGAGGCGAGAACAAGGAGAATTCGAGACTTGACTCACTATTTCTCTGACAAGTTTTAGCGATATTCTTACATAGCCTACAAAACCATACGGGCCGTAAAACTCCATTCGCCATATCACACCTTCAGCACTGGATCGTCGCCGACGAAGAAGGTGTGTGCGTGCTCCTGCACCTCCAGCTCCGCCCCTCGCTCCAGGATGAGCTCCTCCACGCCCGTCAGGCGGCCTCCCAGCACCGACTTCTGACTGAGCTGCACGAAGGTGGTGGGGAGGATGAGCTCGCCCCCCTGGTCCACGTGGAAGCCGCAGGGGGCGTCCAGGTAGGTGTGAGTGCTGGCCACGAACTCCACGCTCACGTGCTGACGGCTCTGGACTCGCACGAGTCCCGTCCTGTCGCCCGCCAGCTCGTGGATGACCACGGTGACGTTGAGGGCGCCGGCTGGGTGGTAGAAGTGGACGTAGCTGTGGCCCTCTACCTGGACCTGGGTGGGAAAGCGCACTGTGGGGATTGCTGTTGGGATGTGGGGGAAAGCGCACTGTGGGGATTGCTGTTGGGATGTGGGGGAAAGCGCACTGTGGGGATTGCTGTTGGGATGTGGGGGAAAGCGCACTGTGGGGATTGCTGTTGGGATGTGGGGGAAAGCGCACTGTGGGGATTGCTGTTGGGATGTGGGGGAAAAGTCAAGGCGTGGTTTTACTACTCGATGTGTCACACATGTCTGGGTCTCAAGCGTTTTCGCACTGGATACGTGAGATTACAGCCATGATCTCCCCCCCCCCCCTGGGTTGGGGGTAAGAATTGACCCACCGCGTCTCCTTAGGCGATTCGTAAGAGGCGAATAACTAGAGAAATAGCGATTTGACTTGCTCTAAACTAACCAGCTCTAATGATTTGGTTGTGATCAATTGCTTTGCATAGCCTACATCTATCCCACTCCTTTGATTTATCGTCCCCTCTTCCTCCTGTGGAGCTGTCGATGCCATCATGCTGCGTCACGACAGCATTCGAACATTAAGAGAATGAAAAATGCTGGCCGAGAGCTAACTTCAATGGTGACTTAACTACAAAGTAAAAAATATTTTGACATGGATGCCTGTTAATTTTAATTCATCGACCTATTGTTCATTGCGGGTTAAACAAATAAAATGCACTCTTATGAATGCCCAGAGGTACGTGCAGTCGAGAAACAGCACATATATAAACATGCCAATGCATAACAGTTCTCGAGACACGACTCATTCCTCAACATTCAACTATCTTCTCTTCCATCTCTGCACTTGCCTCGTCAAACTCGTAGTACAGCGAGTCATTCTGCATGACGAGGGCGGGGTTAGAGGTGACCAGGTCAAAGTTCTCCACGGACAGCTTGATGTGCTCCGCTCTGAGCTCCGTGGTGTTGGAGTTGCGGTTGTACTTGAGCTCGCGGTACTGGGGGCCTCTGGCGCTCTCGTACTTGTACAGTGTGCCCGGGCCTCCGTCGCACAGGCCTCCTGCAAATGGACGTGACAAAAACTATACATTCCACTCGCAGAGGAAACGGAGCAGTATTAGATGCAAGGCAGTTTCGCTTGAGTAAAGGAATCGTTTACTTTGAAGTGGTCATGGAAACTGTTGCAGACTAGTCATTGTCAAGTAGGTCTGTGTAAGCGTCTTGATCCACCCGATCCCTGGATTTGTTTTAAAAAGTGCATCGGAGTCTACATTTCTTATCTTAAAAATTAAATGGTTTCTAATCAAAATCTCAACAGTAAAAGGGGTTGCTCTGCTCACTTTTCATCTTAAGGTGCTATGGGTGAAACCCAAAGATACGACTGTAAGTAAAAAACTGAATATTCTCGACAGAGAGTACTACGATGTTTATCTTTTAAACAGAAACGGCTTATAAACTAATCTAAAGAGAAACATGTGAAGTTGACTCTTCCATCAGTCTTTCTCCCACCTTGAGAGCTCTTCCCGCCGTGGCTGGCGTAAACGCCTCCGAAGTCATTCTGGAAACCGATGTGAGCGGCGATCCTGCCTCCGGACCCTCCGCACCCCAGCCCATGTCCAGCTCCTCCCGACGCCTCCAGGCGACCCAGACCTGAGAAGTTGAAGGCCTGCACCAGGATCGAACCACCGCTGCCGCCGCCGCTGTTTGCCGTGTAGTTGTTTACCGTACCAGCGTCCGTTCCGCCAGTCGTGATGTTGCCGTCCACGTGAAGACGCTTGCCAATGCGGAGGTTGACGAAGCCGCCACCACTGCCTCCGCTCGCTTCTCCTCCCCCGCTGCCAAGGTCGGTTGGTGAGAAGACGGAGCCGTAGGGTGGGTTTGAGGTGCCCCCCGCCACCCCTCCGTAGCTCCCTCCACCCACCCCCTGCCCTGCGCCGGGTCCAGAGTTGGCCGCATGGCCGCGACCCGTGAGGTCCAGGAGGGAGTTCGTCTCGCTGTCCATGTCGCCTGCACGGGATGCAGGAATGGCGATCGTGACGCACAGATTCTCAGAGCGAGCATTGCAGAATCCTTCTGAACGAATCAGTAACGTTAAGATCTTTGGCATGAAAGGCGTTCGAGGGTCAGGGGTGCAAGGATTAAGCGGGTGGGTAGAAAGGGAGGCTGGGAACGTTCACTCAATAAAGTGATCAGGCGCGAGTTGCTTGATAACTGGGGTTTTGGAAAGCAGCACTGGGTATGTAAAGACTGCTTTTCAGAAATTGCCATTCATTTTTCAAATGATATGCACCAACTCGTTTTAAAGTTACACAGTATCTCCAGCAAATAAGTTCATTTAGAAATGCGCTCTATCGTTTTGCGTCAATGAAGTAGTGTAAAAGGCAAAGCAGCCACAACACTTTTGGGCATAGTATAAGAACAGAAGATTTAAGGGGAATACATCATTCTGAGAAGACACATGTAAACTTTGAAAAATATATAAAGTATTCACATTCAATTTGGATCATTTCATCATCTTGGTGTCAAGGGAAGTCTATGAACTTCTAACTTCTATGTCGAGACCCAACATAAAACTACATCAATATATCAATTACAACTTTGTAAACGGAGCAAATTTCAATGAGCGCCACGCCCACTTAACTCCAGGTAGACGCTACAAAGTCCTGGATGGCCCTCAATAAAGTCTCGATTCAACACAGCATCCACACTTTGCTTACAACCATCTAAACGGAGCAGACCTCAGACATCATCACCACACCCACCTATCTCCAGGTAGCCGTGGTTCATCAACATGGTGCCTCCCACTTTGAGCTCGAGGAAGGCGGCAGTGACGGTGAGGTCGCGCTCCACGCGACGCAGTGTGAGGGAGCCGCCATGCTTGACCGTAAGTGTGTAGAGCGAGAGGTTGCCCGGACCCGACTGCCCGAACTCGATGCCGTTCTCCAGGAAGGCAGTCTGGGCCGTGGTCTCCACCGCCACCGTGGTGCCCTCCTCTATGTATAGGTGGTGCAGTCCAGTCAGCTGGCCCGCCACCGTGCTGTTCACGCCTGGAGAGCAAGGCACAGAGAGGACGCGTTAGGATGTAGTGATAGCTCGAAACGATGTAGCGATTACAGTGTGTACGACGATGCAGAATGTGGTAGTAGACGAGAGCACGGTCAAGACGATGATCTGGTTGATTACAATCAAATGTTTTATCGATTTCAAATCAAACATACGCGGGAATTTCAACCAGATGTACCGATGCACACTTATTTTTGTTGTGCACGTTGCTACATATTCAATTAACTCCTTTTCATATCAGTTTAAACATATATTAGTTAAATGCTATTTCCTTCGCCTTTTCATATTACGAGTACTTTTGTTTATTTGAATAAATCATGAAAGAGACCATTCTTTCTGGTCTAATACCGTCAATGTACATTTGTTCTTAATGTTCCAAAGAAACATAATGTCAATAAGAAACAAACACACGACAAACACCAAAATCAAAGTCTTTCGGGCACACGCCCTTCTTCAGTGAACGTTACAGACAAACATAAATGATGCAACAGGTGACGTAAAAAAACTTAAGAATGACATGACGTAGGCACTCAAAACTCTCCCTCTCTCTCTCTCTCTCTCTCTCTCTCTCTCTCTCTCTCTCTCTCTCTCTCTCTCTCTCTCTTTCTCTCTCTCTCCCTCTCTCTCTCTCTCTATTTATCTCTATATCTTTAACTTTCTCTCTATAACTCTCTCTCTCTCTCTCCCTCTCTTTCTCTATCTCTCTATCTCTCTCTCTATATCTCTCTATCTCCCTTCAACTTTCTCTCTATCTCTAACTCTCTCTCTAACTCTCTCTCTAAGTGTTCATAGTTCCATCTAAAGAAAAATAATGTCCAAGAAAGTAAGAAAATTAATGAGAAAATATTTTCTAGCAGATAAATCGATAAATGCTCAAACAAAATTTCCACTCATAGAATTTTGCAGCAAAACTACGTCTCGGTTGCGCAACTGATCTAGTACCAAAAAAGCAAAGCAAAACAAATAAACAAAGTGAATCGCAATCACAAGGGGCCCACCTTGCAT
>JAWQFJ010010689.1:142500-145000 GCA_034096865.1 Theodoxus fluviatilis
TGTACAAACCTGACCAGGGCCCGTATTCACAACGGCGATTTATCGGCGATTTATTTTAACTCCGATTTATCTCTAAACTCAGACGATTCCAACTGCCTGTTCCGCTCTCCCTTGGCTGGAAACCAGTATATATAGCAAAGCGCAACCTAGGATCCTCTGACGAGCGTACCTTATCTAACCGATCAAGATAAAGCGGGGCTAGGGGATAAATCGAGTGTTAAAAAGATAAATCGCCGTTGTGAATACGGGCCCAGTGAGGCAAGTCGTTTCATATCTACCGACTACTGTACGTGAATATGCCAAATAAAGAAAATGCCCTAAGAATGGTCATGCATATCTTCTTGGTTTATTTTGTTTTGATAAACCAACGTATTCATTCTTTCAAACTTGTTACGAAATCCGACTTCTCTTCTAATCACACTCTTGAAAATTGTTAACACTCAGCCTAAGTTTGTAAACAAGCAGACTTCTAACCTGTGAATGAAGAGTTCTCCTTGGTATTTGACGTAGAAGCGCGCTGCGGTGAGCTGGAGGTCAGAGGTCAGCCGCCGGAACTCTCCCACGGAGTTCCTCTGCACTACCAGCAGCGGGAAGGTGTAGTTCCCCAGTGACGTCATCATCGTGTAGTTTCCGTTTTCCATCATGGCCGTCTGTCCGGTGCTCAGGAAGACCACGTCACTTCCGCCTCGCAGGTAGAAGGCTTGGGCCCCCGTCAGGCGGCCTCCAAGGTAGGTGCGCGTTCCGAACACGTGGACGACGTCAGGTAAGAGCAACTCGGACCCCGCGTCAAGCCGGAAGCTGCACGGGGCGATCATCTCCTCTGTCACGGACTCCTTCACTTCCGCCCACAGCCGCTGGCGCTGCCTGATGTGGACAAGGCCCGTCCTGTCACCAAGGAAGTTGTGGATGTAGACGTTGAGCTCTGAGGCCAGGGGCGGGGTGAAGAAGAGAAAGTTGGCGTGGCGAATGATCTTGCCCTCGTCGAACTCGTACACCGCGGTGTCGGGCTCGTTGAGGACAGTGTAAAGCCAGGGCTCGCCGTGCTCCTGGAAAAGTTCAGCGTCCAGGTTCTCGTTGTCGGCCTCCACGCGTCTGTGGGTGGCCACCAGGTAGGTGCGGTTTCTGGCCATGTCGTACTTGATGTCCGCGTACTGAGGTCCTCGTGCCGTCTCCTCCAGGTAGGCCGTGCCCGCAGCCCCCGCCGGCGTCGAGTCGTTCCCTGCGCCCACTGAAGACGTTGAGGAGTATGACCCGACACCACCAGTGGTGCGTAGACGGCCCCCAAACTTGTTGGCAAAAGAGACGTGAACGGCGATCCTGCCGCCCGAGCCTCCTCCTCCCCCTAGGACCCCGGCACCGCCCCCTACGTCCACCACTCCGTAGCCCGTGATGTTGAGGGTCTCGATGAGGACTCCGCCACCACTGCCACCCCCACCTCCCTGGCCTGTGCCGTTTCGACCCTTGGCGTCGATGAGTCCGTCAAGGTCTATCTCTGTTCCAATCCGCCAGCGTAGATAGCCGCCTCCCGCACCGCCCGTACCCAGGCCTGAACCGCCGCCACTGCCCACCTGCGCAGAACAACAGGGCTTGTAGGAAGAGTCTGTGCAAGTTTGTCCAGAGAGGTTTGAGGTGGGGGTGTTTTTGGAAAGGAGGTTGTATAGGTTGACATGTGGAGACAAGTCAAAAGGGATTGGTGAATTTGCAATGACAACGAATGTGTGATTTCAAGTCCTTTGTATGAGTGTGACATGGCACTGAATTTCACAATTTGTTCTTTGTTTCTTATTTCGACAATGAGAATCGCATCAATATACTTAGCTACCTCGGAGTGTCAGACACTCGGGCATAAACGCGTACTACAAGAATATATCAGCCCACGAGTTTAAAGTGCTTAAAATGCCATTTCAATCACCAAAGCGTCTTTCCTGTCACGAGTTCATCCTCAACACACACAACCAGAGCAAGTCTATAACGCCACCACCGCTACTTTCCCCTTTCTAATATCCTGTCTCTGCCTACCTCTGTAGTTCTGTAGACGGAGTCGTAGGGGATGCCTCCCTGCTGGGGGTACGGTGCACCACCATGGCCGCCGTGGGCTGCCCCTGTCCCGATGCCTTGGAACGTGGTGCCCGCCCCTGGGCCTGCCTGGGGGCCGTGTCCCTTGCCGGCCACGCTCAGCACGCCCTCGCTCTCCACTGCCGCCACGTCGCTGTCGATGTCGCCCACGTTCATCCACACCCGTCCCTCGTACTTCAGGAAGAACCTGCACGTAATTGTGTAGATCATAATGGATAGCAGTTTGATGGAAGGCAAGTGATATAGTCTTCTAGTCATTCTTTTCTCGTTCTGTGCCCTTGTCTGTATGTTTCTGCTGCTTTGACTAGATGTCTCATCTCAAATCTGTTGCTTTTAAGACATAATGTACAGGGTTGAAATAACAACAACTACTACAACTACATGTACTACTACAACTACAACTACAACTACTACTACTACTGCT
>JAWQFJ010010689.1:150000-177500 GCA_034096865.1 Theodoxus fluviatilis
CCTCCACCGCTGCCTGGCAGCACTGGGTGTAGGTAGGAGTTGTAGGGCAGGCCTAAAAAAGGGCAGAATAGTTCCTTTCATTGCGAGAAAACAGGGATCTTCAAGATTTTCTTACCAATCTGAGAATTTCAGCAACAGTGCAAGACATGCGTAAGCTGGACAGTCATGTGACGGTCGATTCGTTAATGGAGTCGGAAAGTATTTGTTTAAAAAAAAAGGAATTTTAGCGCACACTCCTTCCGTAGCGCACGTAACTGTGTGTAAAACGTCGATATTTTAAGTAAAATAGGACAGCATCAATGTATTCTCCACTGGCCATTTTCTTCACACGTTTTGCAGTACGTACATAGTATACGTTTACAGCATAACCTGAGGTTATTCCTACCACTCGCTAGATAATAACGCGAAATGATTAAGATACTCACCGCCGGTGAAGTTGTCTTTGTGAATTCCTCCGCCGTAGCCCCCGTGGCTGGCGCCTGTCAGCACAACTGCATCACCAGCACCCGGTCCCTCCCCAGCTTTGAACCCACGACCTGATGTGTCCATGCGAGATCCACCCTGTGGTATCAAGAACTGTGTTTAAGTTATATCAACTAACCCCATTCATTCATCAGACAGACAAACATTAACAAGCAAATTAACGGTTCAAGAGGTTCAGCTGTCATTGAAGTTTGGTGTCAATGACTTCAATACAACGTTTTTGTTTCTATTTCTATAGAAAACTTTGCAATTAATCCACAATGGAAACCTTTCGCTGATTTATTAGTCTGTCGCGGTGCCTTTTTGCTGGCAAAACTGTCTGATGGACTCCACAACCTCCACAAGGGAGTGCACTTCGAATGAGACATCTGGACAACTTTTTCTTGTTCTCTTTTTAAATTGAGTACAGAAACCTAAGCAGATAGCAAACTTCACATACACACATGTAAACACACATACGCACATACACACACACACACACACACACACACAAACACACACACACACACGCACACACACACACACACACACACACTCACTCACACACACCCCACTTTTCACAGTGTATGCATGTTTCAGTTTCTTCACTGAAGAGATGTGGTGAAGTAAGCTACCTGTAAAGCGTCTATAACCTGGTAGACAAGGCACGCGATGAATGCACTGACCTCGAGGTGGAGGACAGATGTCACGGCGTCTACCGTATCCGCGGTGACCAAGCTGTCGTAGTGCAGCATTATCTCCCTTGTCAGCAGCTGGAGGGTGCTGGGGTGCCTGACCTCTGACTCGGCCTCCAGCGTCAGACGAGAAAAGACTAAGCGATCTGCAGGGCAAAGAGAACACGGTCACACTAAAGAAGCACTGAAAGAAAGTAAGACATTTCAGAACAGTCGCAAATATACGTTCTTAAGAATCGATAATAATAGTGTGAAAAACAAGCGAATAAAACTGAATACAACCGACACGGATATTATTTTCTCAAAATAACGAAATGTGTTTATGGTGGTTGTGCATCAATGATGGGAGTGATAGAGAAAAATTAGTATTAAACTGGCGACGGGGTAACTCAGCCCTCTCCATTTGTAATAGTTGAAGTGGTTGACGATTGCAATGCCGTCATTATCTATAACGACATCAACAACAAGAACGAATAGAAAGGGGACGAGACACCGTGGAACCGCGAGGTCTGAGGGGACAACGACGGGCTTGCTGGAAATAGCGCTTCACACCTTTGTCAGGAGAGGCAGCGGGGTCGTAGTCCTCCAGGCTGTTTGTGGCGTTGACCCCTAGGGTGACCAGACGGCCAGAGTCCAGGGTGAGGTTGTAGACGCCGGCCAGATGTCCGTCAAGTACCAGGGCCGGACTGTCCCGTCCCACCAGACGCAGGTCTGCCGAGGCCTGCAGGATGGAGCCAAACTCCACGCGCAGGTTGGCGGGCGGCGCACTCTCCAGGGCGGTGTAGCGGTCGAAGGCCAGGTAGACGAGCTGACCTCTCTGCACTCTCACAAAGCCCGAGCCGTCGCCGTACATGGTGCCGTAGTTGGCGGAGGTGATGGACGCGTCGCCTGTGGTAAGCTCCAGCATGGCCTGAAGGAAGGACTTTCAAGTCTGAGGAAGATGTCAATCCGAGTATGTCTGCTTTGTTATGGATGAATTGGCTATATGGTCTTTTTTACGAATTGAAGACATTTTGCATGACTGTTTAATCAATATACTACATGCAAGGTCTCTGTCCGTCTATCTACCTCTCTTCTCCCTCTCCCGCCCCCAGCCTCTGTCTCCTCTCTCTCTCTCTCTCTCTCTCTCTCTCTCTCTCTTTCTCTCTCTCTCAAAATGTACACCCATCGTATCACTCCCCTAAATTACTAACGTGCAAAGTCTTCCTCCCTCTTCGTAAAACTTGTCACGTATGCTATACTTTGTCTGACACTCAGATCATTGACTCTCCACACAGACCTTGGTGTTGAGCATGACGTGGTCGAAATGAAGACTGGCGCCGTTGTCGTCCAGGGTGAGGTTTTCCCTGGCGACGCGAGGGTTCCTCTCGGACAGCACCAGGGGCTTGGGAGGGTCCACGCTCCGTCCCTCAACGTAGAGGCGGGCCTGCCATACTCCCAGGGCCAGCCGCTCCTCCACAAACACGGAGCCAGGTCCCCCGCCGTCCCCAACCCCAGTTACGGCGCCATAGGCCTGAAGACGGCCCAGGAAGTCGCCGGAGTAGCGCATGTGGGCGGAGACTCGCCCTCCTGCTCCGCCTCCTCCTGAACCTTGGCCGCGCCCACCCACGGAACTGACCAATCCGTGGCCACGGAAGTTTCCTGTATTTGAAGGGATAGATAGATGGGTTGGTGCTATTAATCATGTATGGTTAGTAATTTCTGGACGGCAATACTGCAAGTGCAGTCATCATGTCGAATTTACGTGCAACATCCATGATCCAATTAGAAGAAAGAAAGAAAAAAATGACTGAAAGAAGATAAGATAGAAGGAAAGAAAGAAGGAAAGAAGAATGAAACGCTGCCAGTCTCTTGATTATACACATACATTTTAGAACGAGACATCTAGATACGTTGAGAACATATTGAGGAGATAATACCTGTGCCACAGAAAGACTGTTCTAGTTGCCTGGCAACGCTGTTAGAATATGTAATCAACCCTCTGGCTACAACTTTAGAACTGTATCCGTGCCAGAGGTTTTCGCGTAAACATTCACGTTCCCTTTCAGTCCAGTCATTACAGTACTAATCAGTGCGGACGTCTTTTGTATTATATTGCTCCCAAAATAACGGACACCCTGCATTGATCCCAACCTACCTGCGTCGATGAAGACAGAGCCGCCACTTCCACCGCCTGCGCCAGATGCTGTGGCGTCACTTCCGTCCACGCGTATGACGCCGTCCAACAGAAGCGTGGTGCCGACCTTGACCTCAACCTTTCCTCCACCGTGTCCTCCGGCCACAACCCCGGACGCTGCTCCTCCCTGGCTGCCCATCGTCCGGGGCTCGTACAGTGAGCCGTAGGCAAGGCCTCCCAGGGAGTTAGGAGATGATCCTGTGTTGTGCGGAAGCAAGATATTGAGGTGTCTTCAACATTTCCCTGGGAAAATTGTCCAGCAAGAAGCAATAAAAAATAGAGACTGCTTAGATCGTCTAAACAAATCCGACAGGAAAAAGTCAGACTGGCACCTCCCAGGAAGTGTTCTACTGAAAACAAAGACAGTTTTCTACTGAAGCAGACCCGGAAAGCCCAGCAACTAGGGGTTCCAGCTGATCAGGGTCTTGTGCTGTATGTTACTCCAACATGTTCGGAATTTGCTAAGAGAACAAAGACACGAAGAGGACTAAGATGAAAAACGGTGAGGACAAAAGGAACTCGGCGATTTCATACATTATAAATATGATATTCCTTCCACTAGAAAGGAAAGTATTTATGAAAGAATTCCTATGCTGGAACAGCATATCAAAATCCACTATCCAACTCTTTCACATTGAACTTTACACTGGATATGTATTTTATTATATGTTGCCTGGCAGTCGGGATTCAAACTGATGAGGGGACAAGGGTGGAGGCATGAAGGGTGAGGTGGGGGGGGGGGGGGGGGGCAGAGGACATTGAGCGGCATCCGCCGTATGTTACAATTGAAAAGCAAAAGAACTAGAACTAAGTACGTTCTCCGACACATCGACTTTCAACTACACATTCATGCAAAAAGGATCACCCACTTCTTTTAGTGAATGGCCTGACTGCCACTACAAAGGGAGACCAAACGCAGACACTCAGGATACGCACCTCCTCCTCTAGAGCCGTGTCCAGCACCAGCCCCTGTGACGTTGGGCGTGCCAGGGCCTACAGCCCCTGCTGCCATGGCAACCAGACGCGCCGTGGGCTCCAGGTAGAAGTTGGAAACCTCCAGCAGCATGGAGTCTGCTGACAGCGCTGCTCCGTACTTGATGTCCTGTCAGACAGACGAAAACAAGGGCAGTGCAGAGTGATGCTGTCTCTAGTGACAACACGATGCAGCCCATGAGTACTTTTTTGTTTAGTATGGCGCTTGTAACACAAACATTTTTTTCACGTTATTGAAACTGCATACTGTAAGGAGTAGAGTTTTAAAGAAATTAACTAAAAATTGGGATGAGCAAACGATATCATTTTAAAATGCAACTTAAATCACACATAAAAAGGAAAGACATACAGATTATGTCATCGTCTACATATATCCTTTTTTTATATCACCAAACGATAACAAAGGAGCAAGGAAGAGAAGAACCAGGAGGTAGGGATGGGGTCAAAAGCAAAAGTTAACAGTTACTGTCACGGTTTACACATATTCTTAAAAAGAATTAACCGTGTGCTATTTAGGAAGAAAGAAAGGGATGAACTAGGAGATAGGGAAGAGGTCAAAAGAGGAGGGCTGGGGGAGACAACAGGGCGTAGGGAGAGGTCTACACACCAGCAGGCCTGCAGTCAGACGCAGGGACTGTGGTGGAGGCAGGGCAAGGTCGGAAGCGGCGCCCAGCTCGAAGCTGCCGAACTGGAAGGAGCCTGGGACCCCAGGCACGTATGAGCCGTTGATGATCTGACTCGTCTGCGCCGTGCTCCCGAACGTGATCACCCGCCCTGTGCAGTGGGAGACGTTCCGAGTGAGGGAATGTCAGACTGTTGTGCTACATCGCATCTTTTGAGATTTTTAAAACAAATTATGAAATGAATAAACACTGACTTCAGGCAAGATTTGACTATCATGAAGGAAGAGTTAAGGCACTGAAATGTCATTGTGTCAGTAAGGAAGTTATTCCTTGAAAAGCTTTTATCAAAATGTTCAAGCTCAAATGTTATCAAGCTCTGAAATGTTATATACTGAACCATGCACGAACAATGATACGAGAACATCCTTATAACGGTGGGATGTAACCATGTTAAATATCATATAATTTGATTTCCCAGGCACAGTAATAACGCCTCTCAAAAAATACACTCGTGACCTTTTTTTTCCTTTTCTTATGAAATATTTGGATTAAGAAATTATTCTCCTTGAAGAATGAGTTCCTTGCTAGACCTATGCAAGTAGTGAAATGACTGCCCAGACGCCTGTGAAGTCGCATAAGGTGGTTGCAGTCCTACCTGGCACGATGCGCATGTGTCTGACGTTGACCAGCTCGCCCTGCCAGCGGAAGGCCACCTGGCCCTGACCGATGATGTAGACGAGGCCGCCCAGGAAGGCTCGAGCCCCGTGGTCCAGCCACAGGTTGACCGGTGCCTTGCTGACGCCACGTTGTGTCTCCAGGTACGCCGTGTGCCCTCTGAAGCCATATAGTGATATGAAGTGTGGAAGTACCACATGAGAAAATAAAAGGGGATGTAAACTAATTTCGAAATCATCATCGTCGCTGTGGTTGTGGTCGTCGTCATCATCATCATCATCGTCGTCGTCGTCGGCCTGAGCTGATTCCTTGTGTGCAAGACTTAGGCGCACAAAGCATTTCTGAATTACTTAAATATTTACTCTAGTTCATTCAGCTCCCATTTCTCATAAAAGCGTTAGCAAAGTAACTGATATGTAAATAATTTTCACCTGTGCAGGCGGATTCTTCCCGTGCGGTCGCCGTAGATCCGGTCAACAGACAGCGTATAGTTGGCTGTCGTAGAGTTGGGCATGCGCAGACTGGCGTTTCCAGTGAGGTGGAGTTCGTTCAGGCTGTAGGAAATGACGCCATGCTCGTCCAAGGTCAGGTACTGGTCCCAGTGGCGCTTGCCGTTGTCCACGTACAGGTGTCTGTAGGGGCGTCCCCATCGGGTCTCCTCTACAAAGACAGACCCAGGGCCGCCACTTGACGTCACGGGTCCCGTTCCCTGACCTCCTGCAGTCCTGTACTTGCCTGGGAAAATGCATAAGCGTGAATATTCAGTAGATGAAAAGCCATTACTTTGGCTCACTGAAGTGTTCCAAATGTGTATGTAGCGATGGAAAGTACAGAATTACAGAATTTACCTTTTATTGCAATGTCTTAGAGAACTAATCGTGGAACCTTTATTTGTTAATGAAAACCACACTATCGGGTATTGATTATTCAGCTCCCGGCATAGGGGGATTAACGGTTCAAAAATTATAACTCCAGGTAAACATCCAAGACAAAATGGTGGAAATATAAGGAAGTAACAGACGCTGAGGGGATAAAATTTTATTCTATAAAAGCAGGTGCTACATGGAGAAGTTTATTCAATTTCTATGATTCAATCATCAATCCCCCCCCCCCCCCCCCTCTCTTAAACATCCGTCATGTCGACAAATTAATTATAAAATTGGATAAATACGTAAGAACCTCCATTGCAAGTGTCATCGTAACTGACACGTCTCTCTCATCTTCGGTGCAATTCCCTGTCGAAACTCACCGCTGAAGTCGTTGGTGCCAGAGGTGTAGATTGCCACTCGCCCCCCTGAGCCTCCACACAGTCCCTTTCCTCCCTCCACGTTGACGGTGCCATAACCACTCAGGTCACGTGACTCCACCAGCACGCTGCCGCCGCTTCCGCCACCCGCAGAGGCGTCGCCATCGGAGGCTCCCGCCGTCACCAGACCGTCCAGCAGTAGAGAAAGCCCCACCTGTGGAGAGAAGGGGCAGTCCTCCTCTTTAGACTCAGATCCTCATTTGTACGTTTCATCTGGACACTGGAGACGAAATAAGTCAATTTATTTCATAACATAGACAAGACAATTATGCAAAGAGTTACATGTGATACTTATGGCAGAAGCCCCTCGGTTGCCCGCGTCCCCGCCCCACCCCACATTCTCCTTGGCTGCTGGCCGTTTGGGGCCTGTTTCAGTAGCTCTGTCAGGGGCGGCCAGAAATGCTACTAGGGGACATCGGAACAAGGCCAGATCATCAGATCGACCGTGAGTTCAAATCCCCTGGGAAGACCAAGTCCAATCCACGTGCAACAGCAACCTGGTCGCCAAACGCAATGTACTTGTGCGTCCTTCATTCTACAAGTTCAAAAATACTTAAACCTGCCGAAAAAAGTGTACAGAAATAAGTCCCAAGTGATTTATCAACGCGTCCTGCCCTATGCCCCACGGCCATCCATGCTGGATGTTAGCCATAGAACGCCACGCAATCACCTCCATTTTGCACGTGTGGCGTGCTTTCAGCACAAAACATCTCCCCTGTGTCAAGCGAACATTGCATCCTCCCACCTTCAGCCAGATGGCGCCACCTCCCCGACCACCGCGAGCCGATGTGGCGTTTCCTCCAGAACTCCCTCTGGTGGTGGGTTGATACAGGCTGCCGTAGTAGTCTCCCCCTTCGTCCATCAGCGTCTCTCCGCTAAAGAAGTTGCCTCCCCTTGCCGCGTGCCCAGCCCCCGTGCCGTGATTGGCCAGCGTTAGACCACGCCCATCCGCTGCCTCCAACGTGTCGTGGGGTCTGCAAGGTAAGAAGCAAAAAAGCAATTTGGGTGATGTATTGTGTGCAGACTTCAAGCAGTCTTTCTGTAGGGGTTCGCTCATCGTAAAATGCTTTGTTATGATGCGATGTATCTTATGTTTCAGTTACAGAATGAAAAATTCAACACTTTTGTAATTTACGACTGAGGGGCCAGACAGTCCAAAAATAAATTACATTGAACGTTTTAGTGAGTTAAAGTTGTTGCAGCTCATACAATGGAATGCCAAGTTTTTTGTACTGTTCGCGTTACGCGTACATGTGTGCCTCGCTTTTCATTACCTCTTTAATGCCCACTACCTCTATGTGTGTGTGTGTGTGTGTGTGTGTGTATGCGTGTGTGTATGTGTATGCGTGTGTGTGTGTGTATGCGTGTGTGTTTGTGTCTGTGTGAGCGTGCGTGCGTGCATGCGTGTATGTGTGCGTATGTGTGTATGCCTATGTGCGTGCGTGCGTATGTGTGTGTATGCCCGTGTGAGTGCGTGCGTATGTGTGTGGGTATGTGTGTGTGCGCGCGTATATGTGTGCGTGTATGTGCGAGAGGGAGAGAGGGGGGAAGAGAGAGAGAGAGACAGAGACAGAGAGAGAGAGGGAAAGAGAGAGGGTGGAGAGAGAGAGCGAGAGAGAGAGAGAGAGAGAGAGAGAGAGAGAGACAAACAGACAGACAGACAGACAGACAGACAGACAGACAGAGATAGACAGACAGACAGAGATAGACAGACAGAAAGACATAGACAGAGACGGAGAGAGAGAGTCAGAAAGACATAGACAGAGACTAAGAGAGAGAGAGAGAGAAAGAGACAGGGACAGAGAGAGCTAGACAGACAGACAGACAGAGACAGAGAGAGACAGAGAGAGTGACAGAGACAGAGAGAGAGAGAAAAAAGAGAACGATACAGAAAGAGAGGGATAGAGGAAAAAGAGAGAGACAGAGAGAGAGAGATAAAGAGACAGAGAGACACAGAGAGAGACAGAGACAGAGAGAGACAGAGACAGAGAGAGAGACACACAGAGAGAGAGACAGAGAGAGAGACAGAGAGACAGAGACAGAGACAGAGACAGAGAGAGACAGAGAGAGAGAGACACAGAGAGAGACATAGAGAGACAGAGAGACAGAGAGACAGAGAGAGAGACAGAGAGACAGAGAGACAGAGAGAGAGACAGAGAGAGAGAGACAGAGAGACAGAGAGACAGAGAGATAGAGAGACAGAGAGACAGAGAGAGAGAGACAGAGAGAGAGAGAACGTGATTGAACAAAGCCATGGTTTAAACGTTTTCAACTTCTGGCAGAGCGGAATCTTACAAAAACAATTGATTCCAAATACGATCCATGGGCAAAGTCCACAGGAAAATAGAATGGACGATATAAAATGTCGAGAAGACAGTTTTGAAAGAATTGACCACAATGCTAAGACCAAACAGAACCTCGATGAGTTCTCTCCACCGCTCACCTATCGGGCGCGGCAGCGGTCAGGTTGGCACCGGCCTCGATGTTGAGCTGCCCAAGTTGCAGACGGAAGCTTTCGGCGGCCATGATGGCCTGGTAGCGGATGTCCAGTCTGCCTGTGTCCAGTCGAGCAGTTACGTCCCCGTCGTACTCCAGTGAGGATCGCCCACGCAAGTCCAGCAGCCCCAGTCGCTGCCAGCCTTCCTGGTCCACGTACAGGTAGGAACCGTTCTGCAGCATCGCTGTGTGTGCCTGACTGCCCACCTGTCATGGGGAGAAAAACAGGTACGCCAGGATGAAAACAGACGGACGGACGAACAAAAAGACAGGCAGGCAGGCAGGCACGCATACACACACACACACACGCGCGCGCGCGCACATACAAACACACAGAGAGAGAGAGAGAGAGAGAGAGAGAGAGAGAGAGAGAGAGAGAGAGAGACAGAGACAGAGGCAGAGACGGAGGGTTGGGGGGGGGGGGGGGGACGGACGGACGGACGGTCGGACGGACGGACGGACGGACGGTCAGGCAGCTAGGCACAAAGCTATAGACTCAGACATGCACGCGCACACACACGCACATGCACGTGCACACACGCGCACGCGCATGCGCACACACACAGACATACTACATCATACAATGTCATACCATATCATACCACACCACACCATATTATGCCATACTTAACAATATAATACGATTTCTTTACCGAGTGCAAAAATAATTCAAGGCATTGCAGTGCGCTTCCTTCTCAACACACACACACACACACACACACACACACACACACACACACACACACACACACACACACACACACACACACACACACCACCCCCCCCCCCCCCCCCCCGCAAACTTTGTTTGACCAGGGATCACTGGCCTGATATCTACTTTTGTAATTCACCCTTTTTCAACAACCTTGTTTGCTTAAAAAGCTTCCAAAACAAAACACTTGGCATTGTTTATATCCGTCAAATTAGGTAACTGAATTAGTAATAAATAACTCCATCGAGCATTTAAAAGAGTTACGAGTTCCGCTGCAACGTCTAAGTCTTTCCTCTCGGAGGGCAACTGTTGTATATAGCTGTAACGAAACCTAAAAAATATCCAGAAACGTGTTCGCCTTGTGTGACTGGTAAGAGACCTCCGCGGTCGTAAAGCACGTGAATCTAGAACGAACCAAGTTATGAGTTCATTATTCCAGTGTTGCACACAGGCATTCAGACTTGCGTCCAGAACAGAACATTGCAGTTGGCTTGGGCTGCAAGAAAACTTTCATTTGAGTTGGCTGTGGTATTCGCAGTAAGTACATTGCTCATTATTTGTTTGGTCACAACAGCGTCAACGCTTTGTACAATATTTTGCTTTGTTAAATTCCCAACTGTCTGGGTTGGGAATATGTATAGACCCACCGCGTCTGCTGACGCGATTCGTAATGGCGAATAACTAGTTAAATCGAGGCTGAATTTGCTTTTTCCCTAATAAGCTCTGGTGAATCTGTAACCATTGGCCCTATATAGCCAACAAAACCTGGGAATGAGAGACCGTACATTTTAATCCATGCTTCTGTTAATTCACTGAATGCCTAGTTAAAGCAATGTTCAATGAGTACTGATGAAATGCTACAGAATTATTTTTCCCTGTCCCTTCCATCCTACAGTTTTACGTCGTCTTCACCATTTTGATGTTTCTCGCTTTGACAGGCTGCAGTCATTTTACCTATCTAAGGAGAGTCGCAACCTCTCTTTTATCTTGCCAGCAAAACTTGAACACGAATACAGAATGCATATTGTCATGAGCGTGTTTGACGCACGTGTGCATGCAATGCATCCGCGGTTTCGTTTGTACATGCACGCATTCATATATGCGCCCTGACATGTAAGCGTACGTCAGGTTTTAACAAATCAAGTTCCACGTCTGACATCTCAGTTTATCCCCGCTGTCGGAATGTCACATTGTGTATGATAGGTTAGGCTTGATTCTACTAGCCAAATGTTTTCCTTTGCAGTTTAACGAGGGGTCATGATGAGTGAGTCGCCAAAGGAATCAAAGGACAGTGTCCATACATCATCTCCATCTTTCACCACCTGCCAATCTGGGGAGCATCCTGTTGAATCCTTTCGTACGCCTCAGTCGACGATGACAAATCAGACTCGCCAAATTCATTTCGAGTTCCCTCCAGACTCCGGTGGTCAAGACTCCAACTCGTGTGAACCAATGTTCAATACCGGCAAATCAGATATTGTTCAAGAGTACAACGACGAAGGCAACAAAAGTATGCCTGACTCGGCTTCTAACATGGCACTGAACAGTCAATTGCAAGTGCCTGTCACTGGTCAGCTAGAAGCAGCACAACCACTTTGAGATTTAAAACCATTCAGCTTGTATGTCTGTACCGCAGTCAAATCAAAATCCGAGATTGCTATATTCGGTTGCTAACTCAGCTGGTGGTGGTGCAACCTATTCTTCCACGCATGCAGGTGGGTTTAATTATGCACTGGCAAATGCACCAACATCTGTTCTCATGGGTCCATTGCATAACATCCGTGATTGTGCTTTGTCTAAGGAAAAGGAACCCGCTCAGTCATCATCCTCTTCTCAATCGGAAAACGACAACGACTAGAAATTAAACATCCTCTTTCTGTAGCAGCACACTTTTCATTCCGTCCAAGGTAGCAACAATGTTCCAGAGCATGGATAAGGCGTATAAAACTCGTCCGTCGTGTATGAGGTCCAGAAGCGGGCACCAATTTTCAACATCAGCAGTGAATGTGCATGAATCACGTCGGTACAATGTGGATGCTTAGACAACTACAGCTTCGGAAAAGAACCCATGTTGTTCATTTCGTTAGTTGTCGAAGCTCCAAGACAAGTATTTTATTAGGTCTTCGTAAGATTTCTTCCCAGCTTCAGTATTTAGACTTCCATAGTTTATCCCTACCTAGGGCCAAACGTGTCCTCGCTTGCTTTATTGTCTGTGTACATCCCTTACGTCACTTGCTAATTTGCGGGGTAATGACTGTAAGCTCTTAGAAGTGGCTACATTTAAAACTTTTTTTCTCTGTTGGCTTTTCTTTTGAGGGTCTTCGTCTCAAGTTCTAATATTTTTCATTGTGACATGCCACCTCCCATATTCCACCTTGGAGATTAAAACCATGGTACTTATAGACACTGCCTTTATTTTTTCTTTCGGTTGCATTTATTTTAGCTTCATTTTTAAATAAAGAATCATTTTATCTCAAATCTTTCCTTTGTTCGGTAACTTTGCTATATCGACAATAAAGTATTTTACGGAAAGCACAGCGATGTTTGCAAAATACAACTCGTGGACGACCCCTGGCGCCAAGGACTGGTGCCTAGCTATTGATCCAGATAACCAAGAAAAGTCTTTCAATCATGAAGGCATTACAATACTTCGCAGGAAGTCAGACGAAAAAATTAAACCAGCATTACCTTCAACATGTAAAAGGATAATACAATGACTTCCCTTGTGGGTTGGAGGTTAAAAGAATAGACTCACCATGACTCCAAACACGATTCGTACAAGGCAAATGAATAGGAACCTTGTCACTTATACTGTGCTTGCTCAGAACTATTCAAGTGATTTTCGTGCTTAATGGGCTTACAGAGCCAACAAAGGCTGATAGGCCGTAAAACTCCATCCATCAATACATTAACTATGCAAAGAGACACACTCACTAATACCCCACGCTCTCCCGCTTTGCCTGGCTAGCAGTGTCCACTACCCCACGCTCTCCCGCTTTGCCTGGCTAGCAGTGTCCACTACCCCACGCTTTGCCTGGCTAGCAGTGTCCACTACCCCACGCTTTGCCTGGCTAGCAGTGTCCACTACCCCACGCTTTGCCTGGCTAGCAGTGTCCACTACCCCCCGCTTTGCCTGGCTAGCAGTGTCCACTACCCCACGCTTTGCCTGGCTAGCAGTGTCCACTACCCCCCGCTTTGCCTGGCTAGCAGTGTCCACTACCCCCCGCTTTGCCTGGCTAGCAGTGTCCACTACCCCCCGCTTTGCCTGGCTAGCAGTGTCCACTACCCCCCGCTTTGCCTGGCTAGCAGTGTCCACTACCCCCCGCTTTGCCTGGCTAGCAGTGTCCACTACCCCCCGCTTTGCCTGGCTAGCAGTGTCCACTACCCCCCGCTTTGCCTAGCTAGCAGTGTCCACTACCCCCCGCTCTCCTGCTTTGCCTGGCTAGCAGTGTCAACTACCCCCCGCTTTGCCTGGCTAGCAGTGTCCACTACCCCCCGCTCTCCCGCTTTGCCTGGCTAGCAGTGTCCACTACCCCCCGCTCTCCCGCTTTGCCTGGCTAGCAGTGTCCACTACCCCCCGCTTTGCCTGGCTAGCAGTGTCCACTACCCCCCGCTTTGCCTGGCTAGCAGTGTCCACTACCCCCCGCTCTCCCGCTTTGCCTGGCTAGCAGTGTCCACTACCCCCCGCTTTGCTGGCTAGCAGTGTCCACTACCCCCCGCTTTGCCTGGCTAGCAGTGTCCACTACCCCCCGCTTTGCCTGCCTAGCAGTGTCCACTACCCCCCGCTTTGCCTGGCTGCCAGTGTCCACTACCCCCCGCTTTGCCTGGCTGCCAGTGTCCACTACCCCACGCTTTGCCTGGCTGCCAAAGTCCACTACCCCCCGCTTTGCCTGGCTAGCAGTGTCCACTACCCCCCGCTTTGCCTGGCTAGCAGTGTCCACTACCCCACGCTCCCGCTTTGCCTGGCTAGCAGTGTCCACTACCCCACGCTTTGCCTGGCTGCCAGTGTCCACTAACCCACGCTCTCCCGCTTTGCCTGGCTAGCAGTGTCCACTACCCCCCGCTTTGCCTGGCTAGCAGTGTCCATTACCCCACGTTTTGCCTGGCTAGCAGTGTCCACTACCCCCCGCTTTGCTGGCTAGCAGTGTCCACTACCCCCCGCTTTGCCTGGCTGCCAGTGTCCACTACCCCACGCTCTCCCGCTTTGCCTGGCTAGCAGTGTCCACTACCCCCCGCTTTGCCTGGCTAGCAGTGTCCACTACCCCACGCTCCCGCTTTGCCTGGCTAGCAGTGTCCACTACCCCCCGCTTTGCCTGGCTAGCAGTGTCCACTACCCCCCGCTTTGCTGGCTAGCAGTGTCCACTACCCCCCGCTTTGCTGGCTAGCAGTGTCCACTACCCCCCGCTTTGCCTGCCTAGCAGTGTCCACTACCCCCCGCTTTGCCTGGCTAGCAGTGTCCACTACCCCCCGCTTTGCCTGGCTAGCAGTGTCCACTACCCCCCGCTTTGCCTGGCTAGCAGTGTCCACTACTTCCCGCTTTGCTGGCTAGCAGTGTCCACTACCCCCCGCTTTGCTGGCTAGCAGTGTCCACTACCCCACGCTTTGCCTGGCTGGGAGTGTCCACTACCCCCCGCTTTGCTGGCTAGCAGTGTCCACTACCCCCCGCTTTGCTGGCTAGCAGTGTCCACTACCCCCCGCTTTGCCTGGCTAGCAGTGTCCACTACCCCCCGCTTTGCCTGGCTAGCTGTGTCCACTACCCCACGCTTTGCCTGGCTAGCAGTGTCCACTACCCCACGATTTGCCTGGCTAGCAGTGTCCACTACCCCCCGCTTTGCTGGCTAGCAGTGTCCACTACCCCACGCTTTGCCTGGCTAGCAGTGTCCACTACCCCACGCTCCCGCTTTGCCTGGCTAGCAGTGTCCACTACCCCCCGCTTTGCCTGGCTAGCAGTGTCCACTACCCCACGCTCCCGCTTTGCCTGGCTAGCGTGTCCACTACCCCCCGCTTTGCTGGCTAGCAGTGTCCACTACCCCCCGCTTTGCCTGGCTAGCAGTGTCCACTACCCCCCGCTTTGCCTGGCTAGCAGTGTCCACTACCCCCCGCTTTGCCTGGCTAGCAGTGTCCACTACCCCCCGCTTTGCTGGCTAGCACTGTCCACTACCCCCCGCTTTGCCTGGCTAGCAGTGTCCACTACCCCACGCTCTCCCGCTTTGCCTGGCTAGCAGTGTCCACTACCTCACGCTTTGCCTGGCTAGCAGTGTCCACTACCCCACGCTTTGCCTGGCTAGCAGTGTCCACTACCCCCCGCTTTGCCTTGCTAGCAGTGTCCACTACCCCACGCTCTCCCGCATTGCTTGGCTAGCAGTGTCCACTACCTCACGCTCTCTCGCTTTGCCTGGCTACCAGTGTCCACTACCCCCCGCTCTCCCGCTTTGCCTGGCTAGCAGTGTCCACTACCCCACGCTCTCTCGCTTTGCCTGGCTAGCAGTGTCCACTACCCCCCGCTTTGCCTGGCTAGCAGTGTCCACTACCCCCCGCTTTGCCTGGCTAGCAGTGTCCACTACCCCACGCTTTGCCTGGCTAGCAGTGTCCACTACCCCCCGCTTTGCCTGGCTAGCAGTGTCCACTACCCCACGCTCTCCCGCTTTGCCTGGCTGCCAGTGTCCACTACCCCCCGCTTTACCTGGCTAGCAGTGTCCACTACCCCCCGCTTTGCCTGGCTAGCAGTGTCCACTACCCCCCGCTTTGCCTGGCTAGCAGTGTCCACTACCCCCCGCTTTGCCTGGCTAGCAGTGTCCACTACCCCCCGCTTTGCCTGGCTAGCAGTGTCCACTACCCCCCGCTTTGCCTGGCTAGCAGTGTCCACTACCCCACGCTCTCCCGCTTTGCCTGGCTGCCAGTGTCCACTACCCCCCGCTTTGCCTGGCTAGCAGTGTCCACTACCCCCCGCTTTGCCTGGCTAGCAGTGTCCACTACCCCCCGCTTTGCCTGGCTAGCAGTGTCCACTACCCCACGCTCTCTCGCTTTGCCTGGCTAGCAGTGTCCACTAGCCCACGCTTTGCCTAGCTAGCAGTGTCCACTACCCCACGCTCTCCCGCTTTGCCTGGCTAGCAGTGTCAACTACCCCCCGCTTTGCCTGGCTAGCAGTGTCCACTACCCCACGCTCTCCCGCTTTGCCTGGCTGCCAGTGTCCACTACCCCCCGCTTTGTCTGGCTGCCAGTGTCCACTACCCCCCGCTTTGCCTGGCTAGCAGTGTCCACTACCCCACGCTCTCCCGCTTTGCTTGGCTAGCAGTGTCCACTACCTCACGCTCTCCCGCTTTGCCTGGCTAGCAGTGTCCACTACCCCCCGCTCTCCCGCTTTGCCTGGCTAGCAGTGTCCACTACCCCACGCTTCGCCTGGCTAGCAGTGTCCACTACCCCACGCTTTGCCTGGCTAGCAGTGTCCACTACCCCCCGCTTTGCCTGGCTAGCAGTGTCCACTACCCCACGCTCTCCCGCTTTGCCTGGCTAGCAGTGTCCACTACCCCCCGCTTTGCCTGGCTAGCAGTGTCCACTACCCCCCGCTTTGCCTGGCTAGCAGTGTCCACTACCCCCCGCTTTGCCTGGCTAGCAGTGTCCACTACCCCCCGCTCTCCCGCTTTGCCTGGCTAGCAGTGTCCACTACCCCACGCTTTGCCTGGCTGCCAGTGTCCACTACCCCCCGCTTTGCCTGGCTAGCAGTGTCCACTACCCCACGCTCTCCCGCTTTGCCTGGCTAGCAGTGTCCACTACCCCCCGCTTTGCCTGGCTAGCAGTGTCCACTACCCCCCGCTTTGCCTGGCTAGCAGTGTCCACTACCCCCCGCTTTGCCTGGCTAGCAGTGTCCACTACCCCCCGCTTTGCCTGGCTAGCAGTGTCCACTACCCCACGCTTTGCCTGGCTAGCAGTGTCCACTACCCCACGCTCTCCCGCTTTGCCTGGCTAGCAGTGTCCACTACCCCCCGCTTTGCCTGGCTAGCAGTGTCCACTACCCCCCGCTTTGCCTGGCTAGCAGTGTCCACTACCCCCCGCTTTGCCTGGCTAGCAGTGTCCACTACCCCTCGCTTTGCCTGGCTAGCAGTGTCCACTCACCAGCACAGAGTTGCCCTGGCCCACCACTAGGGTGGACACACCGGTGACGCGGCCATGCCACTGCAGGGCCTGGGACCGGTGCCCGGGTACATCCACCCCGTTTCCGTACACATACAGCAACGGTGAGAACAGCGTCTCCGACCCGACTTCCAGCCGGAAGTTGATTCCTGCAGTCATTGCTTTGATCCGGGATTCCTCGTACTCGGCCGTGAGCGTCTGGTTGCCATGGACAACCAGCAGGCCTGTCCGGTCCCCAGTCAGCACCTGGAAGATACCACGTGATTAACCTCTACTGGTCGGTTGACGTTCACAAAAAGAAGGCTGTAACATTCTACTTGATAAAATATATACGATCTACAATGCTGGTGTCGCTGCCTTTTATTTGGAAACCTTCATTGCACGGTACTGGTAATTACTTCAGAACATTTTTTTACTTGATTCGACTGTCACCTTTACCTACTGCCTACGTGTCGAAAGTTGTGATAGAACTAAAGGAAAACATGTCCTTTTTACCTATTTCTTAGAAGCAGTCCCCGAAGTTGTACCAATCTCATATGTATACGTAGCAGTCTGCAAGTTGATGCCTGATGTTTACTGACGCAAAAACCGTCGACTGCATGAAGCTTCCCGACAGAAGATGAGATGGTGAAAGCATAGATTTTCTCGAAAAATTTCCTGCTGTGATCTTTACTCAAGTGATCCTACCCCATGATATTGTTGTCTTTGCAGAGGACCTCAGATGACGACGTAAGCTATGAGACGTAGTTTACAAATTTCTCCAAATGAAGCCATGCATATTACATCTTTTCTTGTTTATCATGGTAATCTTGGGCTTGGTGAAACGGTAAGTTTACTCTCCAAGTCCTCAAGGCCTCCCGGCGTATGTCCTAACGCACACTATGCATATATTACTAGTTACTAAAAACACAAAACAGACACACACACACACACACTCACACACACACACACACACACACACACACACATACACACACACTCACACATACACACACACACACATACAGTCTCAGGGATCCACACTCTGTCCAAGATAAGCCACCTTGAATCCTGCCAAGACCTCCAGAAGCCTATGGCTTGGCGAGAGGGAAAAGAAAACTAGAAAGGGAGACACACAGTCCAGCCGCCGGGGAGAAAGCAAGCCCCTTTACCTTGGCGTGCACAATCAGAGGCTGCGCGTGCAGGAAGTGCAGAGAGGCATTCTTTAGGATTTGCAGCTCGTCAAACACGTGGTTTGTGACGTCAGCCTCGTCAACGGCGGCCATCTTGGAGACGGGACCGTAGTTATTGTCAACGATCAGGCGGTGCCTCTGGAATCCTTTCAGCACGTCCTGCCCAGAGAGAAGGTATGAGTCCTGCTGATGTGCATTTTGTTACAACGTCCAGTCACATATGAAGAGTGTGTTTAATTCGAACGCAACATGGTCCAAAACTACACTTCGCCCAATTAGCTTGTATGCATGTAAGCACATTTACATGTATTTCTTTGCTTTCAAGTGATATTACGTACATGTACGTGCGTATTGTTTCTATGCAAAAGAGTTTTGTCTGAGACCAGGTAGACTCATGGTATAGGCCACGGACGGGCATCTGCTGACGCATTATCGTTCGTAATACGACAGCAGACAGGTACCGTTGGCGTGGTCATTGTTCAACATGTACGCGTGTACAGTATCCAGACAGACTTCGTTTTGCGGCAGAAACGCATCGTTACCTGAAGGTAGATGGTGCCAGCTGCAGCCCCACGTGTCGTGGTGGTGTCCTTGCCGCCGTACGCGAGGAACGAACCTCCGTACACGTTCTCTGTGCCCATGTACACTGCGATCCTTCCTCCAGCTCCGGCTCCACCATCGCCCTGGCCATTTCCTGTAAACAATAGCAACGTAGTGTCGAAAATAGCTCAACCTGTATCAATTGGCTACAGCTCCTGAATACGTTCATGAAACAGCCATAGTTCTAATACGTAAAACTCCGTGGATCTAATTAATAGTGGTGGAGTTTTCTTAATTGACTGCGTTTTAATTAAATCGAGAATGGAAATCTAAGGATATTAAAGGGAGGATTTCGTTAAAACTAAAGCAAAAATTCGTTGCATAACTGCCACATACTGTCTATCATGTCAAGCGAAGTAAGCATTCATGGCAATGCAACATAAGTTACCTCTGCAACCACAAACTCTTCTTTACAAGTCCTGACTCTCCACAGCGGAGACGAGTACGATCATGGACCGCTGAGCAAGTACAAGCCCTCACCTCCCACGGCAGAGAAGACGCCGTAGCCTTCCAGGCTCTGGGTCGTGACCCAGATGCTGCCACCGCTGCCGGAGCCTTTGAGAGACGTCCCTCCATCCACCTTCACCTCTCCGTCATTGATGATCCTCCTGCCTACTCGGAGTCGTGCCCAGCCACCGCCCCGGCCTGCGTCCTGCCTGGCTCTGCTGCCTGCGTGCGTGGGTCTGTATGTGGACCCGTAGTGGGTTCCACCCAGCTCCCCTCCCCCGGGGCCGCCATGACCCGCACCGGAACAAGCGGTAAAAGCCACGGGGCACACGGGCGACCCTAGCGTGACGTCAGCTGTGGATGACGCGGTCCTCACGTCAGCGGCGCTGGAGAGGACTGCGGCGAGCTCCAAGTCGAGCGTGGAGCAGGAGACGTTGAGGAAGTCGGCGTTGAGGCTGGAGGAGAACTTGAGGGCGAGGTCGCCCACCAGCATGGAGGCTCCCGTGTTGGCGTCGTAGTCCACGCGGCTGCCTGGGTCAAGCTGCAGCGCGCCGAAGGTGACGGCCGCCAGCCCGCTCAGAGAGGTCGCCTTCAGCGGCACGATGGACGCTGCAGGCCCGATTCGCACGTGGCGAGAGGCGCCGATCTGTGAGGATTGAACAGTTTGTCAATGAGAAAATGTGTCATGAATAACTTTACTGGTAACCTGGATGTGAAAGGACAGTCTTTGCTACATAGAATTAAGCCATCGCCTTAAGAAGACGATAAATGTCGCGTTGTATGTGGCATCACAAGAGAGGGAATCATATCGTGCTATGGGTGTTGATGTTCGTTCTTTCTGTTTCTCATGATAGTTACATGCTGTCATGCAAAGTATGATAAACAGTCGGGGAACTTACCATACGCTCTACATGAAGGTTTTGAGTGTGTGGTGTTTTAATTACAATAGTCAAAATAAAAGGGTGCCCTGTTCTGTTACAGGAATTGATCTTACAATATTCAAGTGCAGTGAAGAGAGAAAGTATGAAAATTATCAAACCTAAGAATAAGCATATTTATCTGAAAATCAACACACCAATTTCGACTCTACTGATGTGAGAGGATTACACATGACATAGCTAACGGTCTTGCCCTTGAGAAAAGCCATCGACCGAGCAATTGGTCTCTTCACACCAGGCAGTGCTTTCAAACACGTACTCCAGCCCACCCCGACCCAGCAGGCGCCCCTTACCGTCATGTTGATGACGCCCCTGAGCACGCCGTTGAGGTCGAGGGCGGTGGGCGCCAGTCCCAGGATGGAGACCGCCTCGGACAGCAGGAACTCGCCCCCGTTGTGCAGCTCCAGGTTCAGCTCCAGCTTGGAGTGGGTCAGGTTGCCCGCCCGGAACCTCTCCAGCGTCCCCGTCTGCCAGCGTCGCATCCTCAGCAGTCCCGTCCCGTCGCCGTTCACCTAGAGGGAAGGTGAGCAAACAGAGTTAGTCAGTTTCACTAGAAGGAAGGTGGGCAAACGGAGTTAGTCAGTTTCACTAGAAGGAAGGTGGGCAAACGGAGTTAGTCAGTTTCACTAGAAGGAAGGTGGCCAAACGGAGTTAGTCAGTTTCACTAGAAGGAAGGTGGGCAAACTGAGTTAGTCAGTTTGACTAGAAGGAAGGTGGGCAAACTGAGTTAGTCAGTTTCACTAGAAGGAAGGTGGCCAAACGGAGTTAGTCAGTTTCACTAGAAGGAAGGTGGGCAAACTGAGTTAGTCAGTTTGACTAGAAGGAAGGTGGGCAAACTGAGTTAGTCAGTTTCACTAGAAGGAAGGTGGCCAAACGGAGTTAGTCAGTTTCACTAGAAGGAAGGTGGGGCAAACGGAGTTAGTCAGCTTAACTACAAGGAAGGTAAAGGAGTCGGAATCAGTCAGGCTGTCTCTAGGGGGAAAGTGACGTGATTTATCAGTTTTTCTCGATATGTCATGCTTCTGCGTCTTTTTTTAAATTAACGTGCTTGATGCCGTGGCAACGCATGCAATGATGGCGAAGACAATGACGATGATTATAATCATTTTTATGTCAATGAGAATAAGTCATCTATATGCTGCTGTTTCCGTATCATGTGGAAAGACAGTCTCGGGTGTATACTTTCCAAGAGAGGAGAAAGGATGAGATAATCAGTTATTCTTCTAACCTCTCGAATTCAACTGGCAACAGTCGCATAGGCATTGGAGGCAAACATGTCGAAACGCAAAGATTCATGTGCATATCAAACAGCAAACAACCCATCGACACTCAAAGTCAGGTTACAGTGCACATGAGGTAAAGGATACTGGAAAAATGTGTCGAGCCAGTGCATAGTTCCCTGTTTACCTTATTTAGCACAGCAGACGCCCATCACCGAACTGGAGCTTCCACTCACCTTGAGGATGTTGAGAGTCCTGTTACGTTGGTCGTCCACCAGCTGTAGCTTGGCGTAGTTGTACAGGTTGACCACGTGGAAGACCAGGTCGGCACGTGACTCGTTCAAGGTCATGTAGAACGTCCGCTGTCCGTTCTGGTTGTCCACGGTCAAGGTCTCTGTGACGTTGCTTCCTGTCCCGATGCGTTGGTAGACAGATCCTGGGCCTCCGGAGCTATTGGTGACGCCGCTCCCTTGACCTCCTGAAGAACAAAAAGTCTTGAGGTCAAAGGTGACGACACCAGACTAAAGGACACTTATTGGTGTGTATTGGAATCGATGGTGAGTTCAAAGTGGTGAAACTTTTACAGGGCGGTGATGGAAAAGTTGACAAAGCAACGAGCAAAATCGCACTAGTTGAAACAATGTATGCGTATTTCGTTGAAGATGACCGCGCATATCTATGGACATCCTGTACTATCGGACGCAGAGTTAACAGTCATCTGGGCACGACAGATGTGAAGTCAGAAGTTAACTGGTCACAGGAGGTTTAATATATGGCAGAATTTATTTTAGAAAAATTATCAACAAACTAGTTTCAGAGAAGGATCGCTGTAAAGCATGTCAGCTGACGGGCGACAAGAATGCAAATTACCTTGGCTTCGATGCTAAGTGGTTCTGCATGCAATATGGAGTATGTTTCCATAAACATTCAATAACGGTTATTGCCATAGTGCCTGCGTTGCAAGGAAGAGGATAACGCATTTTGGCTTTTCGACTTCTGCAAGATACCACAATGGCTGACAGTGGCTTACCTGCCGCAGACAGCTTCCCAGAGAACAAGGTGGCCCGACTGTGCAGTGCAATTCTTCCGCCACTTCCGCCCGCACTTCCTGTACCGCCGTCTGCAACTATGGATCCGAAGCCCTTAACCATCGTTCTGCAGGTCACCAGCACACTTCCGCCAGCGCCGCCGCCGCCGCCGCTGGAGTTGGAATTGCCTCCCCTGCTCGCCAGGGCGCCGTCTAGCAACAGCTCGTCTACCGTGACTTGTATGACCCCGCCCCCTCGAACACCAGACATCCCCCGGCCCCCGGGCTGCTTGGGGAAGTAGATGGAGCCGTATGGCTCAGTGGCTGTGGCAGCGTCCGTCTGTCCCGACACCCCACCATCACTGGCGTGTGCGCCGCCCTTATTCGCCGCGCCCTGAGCCGTGAAGGGGAGGTCACTCTCGTTGCCTCGACCAGACACGTCCAACCAGGCCTGTAATTGAAAGAGGTGAGGCATGTGTTTGGATTGATGATATCGCTGTTAAATGTTTAGGGGGGTTTTCCATGCTAGATTTAATCAAAAACTTCACATACAAAGAAAAACTGAAAGCAAAACGAGAACCATCCCAAATTCACTGATATTTCAACACCTCTGCAAAGATGTTCAGCTGAATCATACGTATGTAAAGTAAAAGCCCCTCACAGTAATTGCAGTCTTCTGTCTGAAAAAGGTCATGAAAACGAAATTCCGATGTGACACACATAGATCTATAAGACTCTATTAATAAGGACTGGCAGGGGAAACCCACAAAGTGAGTCAAGGCTGACCGGCATCTACAATAAAGATTTTCTTTGGTATTAGGAACACCCTCTGCTTCCCGTCTGACCTGTCTTTGGAGGATGAGGGTGCCGGCAGTGATGTTGACTGTGTCAGCCTGCAGTGTGACGTAGCGCTTGAGCTCCACCAGGCCTGCCAGCAGACACAGCCCGCCACCAGGTTGCAGCAGCGCGCCACTCTTCACCACCAGTGACGTCAGCAGGTAGCAGCCAGGCTCGCTCGTCACCACGTACTGTGCACACAAAGCCGTGACGTCACTAACCGATAAAGAAGTCGGTGCAGGAAAGTCGAACACTCCCGCCATTTGACATTTTCCGTGCACACCATTTAGGCAGAATTTTTAAAGGCACGAGACTCATTTCAGAATGTGTTTGAGAACTTTCATCGTTTGACAGAATATTGCATTTATAAGGAGAGCATTTCATGTCGTCCTAGGGAGACAGGATGATGGATTAATATGACGGTGTGCTCACTCTGTAAATTGTATTGATAAACGTTTGTTAATATCATCGTTTAATGCCCCATCCCACTCCCCGGTTATGCGACACTATCGCGAGTGACAATATCGCGTGCAACACTATCGCGTGCAACACTATCGCGAGTCTACTACTACCGCGTGTGTCACAACCGCGTGTCATACTTCAGCGTGTGTAACACTATCGCGTGTATAACACTATCGCGAGTAACACGACCGCGTGTTAGGGCCTACATTAGTGCGAGTGTAATACTGAGTTCGATACCCACCAGGGCCGCGACTTTTTTTTCGTGCAATAGAAACCTGACTTGAGTTCCTCCAACTAGAACTTCTCTGAGTTGTTCCGGAATTTCGATGTCATCCAAATTTAGGGGAAGAGGGGGAAAGGCATCATCTCTTTTCCGTTTTCTCTGAATTGTGCGCCTGAGTGCTGATTTTTCTGGCAAATTGGTGAGCGCCTCATCAGTCAAATTAGCCATCATTTCTCCAATTAAATTTCGAGGTGTGCATCTGTAGCAGCGGCTCTTTCTTTCATCTCAGCAACACTTTTCTGCTTCTGGATGTCCGCTGGGTTGGCAGGGTGGTTGTGGTAATTCTTTACATTGGGGATGGCACCATTGCGGTAGTCAAGCGGAGTGATGATTCTCCCTTTACATTTGTCCTGTACGCACCGCCAGTTGACCGTTGTTTTATTTACACGGTCTCGACGGTACATATACCAGTTGTAGAGGATCTTGTCATTGGAGTAACGAGACTGTATTACCTCCATGGCCAAAGTTTGAAATGTAAAATGGGTTGCTTCCAATCAAGATTAGAACACAAACTCACAAAAAGAAAGTTTGCGTGCGTTTAGAACACACACTCAGACTATATATTGAATGGGTTGCTTCAAATCAAGATTAGAACACAAACTCACAAAAAGAAAGTTTGCATGCGTTCTCTCTCTCTACGTGGAAAACGCGGTAGTGTTACGCGCGGTAGGTAGTGTTAGGCGCGGTAGTGTTACGCGCGGGAGTGTCACATACGCGCTAGTGTTACATACGCGGTTGTGTTACGCGCAGTAGTGTTACTCGCGGTAATGTTATACTCGCGGTAGTGTTACACGCGGTAGTGTTACACGCGGTAGTGACGGTCGCGGTAGTGACCAGCACCCCCCACTCCCCACACCCATTTCCCCATTAGCCCACCCCGGGAGATTTTGACATGTTCAGTTAATCTTTGCATCTTTGCATCAAGATTAATTTAGAGCATCTTCTCATAACTAACGTTAGAGAATGAAAGAAAGGCTTACCTTTCCATTCTCATAGGTGGCAGTCTGAGAAGTGGTGTTCAGAACGACCTCAGCTCCCTTCTCCAGGATCAGGTTCTTGAAGGTGACCAGACCCCCTGTGACAGTGACAAGAGTTCAATGCAGTAGGAACACGGGAGAAAGTAGAAATAAGGACCCTTCCTCTTGCTCTGAATTGGGGAATTCATTCATACTGCCTAGTAAGGCCACGATGGCAAACTGAAGAACATGACTGATTAAGAAACAGACCCATATCTCATTCCAATCTCAAGAAAGTACTTATGTTTATACGTCTCGCATCAGTCACAGCTAACAACCTTTTTGTATTTGAAACTGACCATAACCAATAAGAGATTTGTTCACGGAACGACAAAACATGTACAGTCAAGTAACTCACAAGTTACAAAGATGCCGAGCAAGCACACTCATTTCCCAGAGCCAAAGATTCTGTCTACGACCTGTGTGTGAAAGTCTACGACAGAGCCCGCGACTCGAGTGCTTGAACAGCCCGTTCCCTGAGCGTACCAAGGACGAGTCTGGTGCCGTCCACAGTCATGTTGAGGGGTACGTGCAGCGTGGCGTTGCGGCTGACGTCGAAGTTGACGGACGTGGTGACCGAGCCCTGCACGCCCTCCGTCACTTCTGCGCGCAGCGTCTGTCCGCCTCGCACGTAGACCCAGCCTGTCTGGTCCCCTTCGAACTTGCGTACTCGCAGCTCAGTTCCGTCGTCAGACTCCCCAAACTCCATGGCCGCAAAGCCTGCAAGTCAGCGAGCAGATAGCGTGGTGGTCGGCCTTGATGGGCAGTGTTGTGTTTCATATGTCTTTCAGATGATGCTATGATCCTAGAGTGTTTTTCCTAAATAATGGATATTCAGTGTTTTGCTTACACTTTTTTTTCAGATTACATGAGCAAATGTTGCGCATTGAGAATACCAATTCATCTTCTGCAATATCTATACAACCGACAATGAAACTCTCTACTCACTCATGTAATATATTGTGCAAAAAAGATGTTCCTTAACTAGTGATATACGATTTTTTCCCAATCGTTCCCTGCTTCCAATCGAACACGAAATATCCATGTAACACGCATAGTCACTGCTGAACCCTTCAGGCACTTGAGATCAAGGTATACACTAAAAGCGGCCCTGACCTTTGACGGAGATGGTGTCGTAGTGGAAGTCTTGGAACAGGTCGCCAGTCACGTGAGCACGTGTCTGGCGTTGCTGGGCGTCGGTGACGTCACCTTCAACAAAGAGGGCGTGGCCTGCACCCCCACCCAGCAGTGTGTTGTCCGTGACGTAGATGGTGCCGGGACCCGCCCTCTCGCTGCCGGAGTCCAGAGCATTACCTGCTCCGTAGGCGTTCAGACGGCCCGCAAACTCGAACCTGATGACGATGCCACACAATATATTTAGCTCATTCTACGGCTGTGCAATGTCAACATCTGAATAGCGCAAAAAGCAGGGCATGCATAGCATAGACTGAAAAGTCGCTGGGAACAGTCTGATATCTGCAATACATGTGGTGCGAAACAAGGATGGTCGCAGTGTAGCCTTTGAGTGCATTGCTATTCTAATGCTTTCATGGTGCAAACTTTCTAAGACAGGTATCTGCGTTGTACGATGGAAAGCTACAGGGTATATAGCATATTCGTCATATATTACTGAAAATAAACAACAATGTTCAAAACAGTTTACGATAATAGTATTGAGATCCCAGATACCTTTAATAGCTCGTGCATCTGATTAAGCAAGTTTCTGATAGTATCACAAAAATTTCTCGAAAGCGTGGGTTTTTTCCTTCACAGCGAAACACACAATCACACAATACACACTCGCGCGCGCGCACACGCACACGCTCACACAAACGCATGCACACAAGTAGCAACGCCAAGGGCTTACTTCGTCCCAACCCTGAGGCGCATCCTGCCTCCTCCTCCGCCGCCTCCTCTGCCGTTTCCTGGTCCTCCATTCGCGGCGATGGTCCCGTGTCCCTCCATCACCTTGGTGTCTATGAGGACGGTGCCTCCACTGCCTCCACCCGACCCGTCTTCCTGGCCTGCAGTACCATCCACCCGGATCGTGCCTGTCAGAATTAAGATCCGAGAGAAGTGAGACACTTGTATTTAAGCTTGCTGTCGCATGTAGCAAACCTACCCTGGCCATTGGTTGCTTTTGCTTGTGCTGTTGGTAACATTTAGTGAACTTGGCAAATGTCTTACGAGATATATATATATACGAAAGGGTACGCTGTCTGTGTACGG
>JAWQFJ010010689.1:180000-182500 GCA_034096865.1 Theodoxus fluviatilis
TTCCAGGAGGTGTGTTACTCCCGACAGACCTGTAGGCTCCAGGCTGGCTGAGTCTGTTGTAGTTGCCGTCGCTGAAGAGCGCGGTGCGGGTCTGGTTGGAGAAGGTGGCAGACTGCCCTGCAGCCACCACCAGCTCTCCTATGTTGGTCAGCAGGCCTGCAAGTAACAGTGCTCTTTCTGTCAATTGAACTGGATCGACTATTTCAATATATTTCAAATGGAATGCACAACCATTGCTTTTCAAAGCATATCCGTTAGGGGTGACCGTTGTGTCTTCACATGTAGAATAACCTGTGATTTTGTAACTTCTCTATCTCAGTCTCTTCCATTTTACCCGCGAATGTTATCGTAATATGTTAGCTGTTCATACATTAATATGCGAATCTAATTTTACAACGTAAACTACTGCTGTATTGTCTTGAAATTGAGTAGATACATACTTTTTCATGTTTTAAAATTCTGTCATCAAATGTCATGAACAATATTCATCCTTTTTCCTGACGCTGTTGTAATATACGTTAAACAGGAAGATAAATCACCAAGAGATAACGTTTTGGGGGGTGCAGGCAAACTGAACTGGACAAGTTATGTTCATAATCTCTGACAATATCTCTTGACTGAACACTGATCTTTTGATAAAGCAAAATGGCTACAGGCCATGCCTGAAGCTTTGCAACAGAGGTCTACATGGCCGTCCTCCAGTCAGCCCCAGGAACGGCAGCCTACCGTCGAAGACGTTCCCCTTGCCAAAGAGTTCCACTCTGTAGGGAAGGCGGAGCTCAGCAGTGCGTGTCAGGTTGAAGCTGCAGAACAGCCTGCTCTCGTTCTTGCCCACGTCGGCACTCAGGGTGACGTTCTCGGTCAGGTGGATGTAGCTGGCGGCCTGGCACGCGATCGTCTTGGCCGTCAGGTGAAGTCCAGGGGAGACAACCCTGACCGTAACCTTCCAACCGATGTTGAGACGGTCGAGCTGCAGCCTCGTGGTATCGTTGTAGCGGAGGATTGTCTCCCCTGTTGCCTTGGCTTCCGGGACACCGACGTTGCTGAGGATGAGGGTGTGGTTGTGTAAGGTGCGATTGGTTGTGCGGAGGTAAGCAGTGCCAGACCCGCCCACCTCGCCGTGCTCGGAGTTGCCTCCCTTCACGAGGAACTCTCCCGTGAAGTTGTAGTCGCTGTTGACGAAGACGGCAATTCTTCCGCCACCGCCGCCGCCGCCATTTTCGAGACTAGCACCACCAGTGACGTCCAGTTTTCCATTTCCGTTCATGTGGTCCGTCGTTATGGAGACGGCGCCGCCGCTACCACCACCAGCGTCGCCAGTACCATCTTTTCCGGCGGCAGACAATTTCCCGTGGAGTTCCAAGACTCCGGCAACAGACAGACGTAGCGTGCCGCCCCCACTCCCCCCAGCAGACCCTGACGAGTTGCCGCCTCCGGATCCTTGGACCACCGCTTCGAGGATCTCTCCGACCATTGAGGTCATTGGCTCGATCCCTGCAGCCGATTTTCCTCCCGCTCCACCGTGACTTCCTCCTGAGCCATCCAGCCCTGCGCCCGGACCTTCTCCCGGGCTCTGACCTTGGTGATCCACGCTGACGTTTCCTCCAAAGGCCACGGTCAGTTTTGGTGACGTGATGTCGAGACGACGGCCCTGGATGAGGCCGCCAAACTCCACACCGATGGTCTGCCTGGAGGTCAGGGAGAAGGTCGAGTCGGCGTCCAGCCCGAGGTTGAGGCGTCCACCGTCCGTGACTGACAGCGTGGTGAGAGACAGCGAGCCTCGAGGGTTGAGGCGGGAGGCGTCAAGGCCGTCGCGACTCGTGGTGGAAAACTCGGCCTCCCCTCCCCGGGCCACAACCAGCTCTCGCACCCCCAGCATCGTCCCCGACACCTAGGGAATCGAGAACAATGATGAAATACCTCTAGGCAATTTATGGATAAGCAATTCGTACACATTCACATAGTGAGATACACACACATTCCTCGTCCACTGTTAACATTCAGTCCGTGTTGCGGTGATAACTCAAGAATCTCAGTTGTGTGACATGTAAATGCTGATCCCTGTGCAGTATTCTAACCGCGCTACTCTTTAGAACCTAATCATCAGAAACTTTCGACGGATGAATTCAATTTAAGTGAAAATGGACACCATGATTGCATGTCTCTAGCAGAAATGCACAACACTGTAATCGAATGATCTCATCTTCATTGCAAAGGACCTCAGGCCGTGCTATAGCTTCCTCATAATTAGATAAAGTTGATATCGTTCTGGATCCTACCTTGAGGTCGGTGACACTGGTTTCCACGTCATCCGGTGTGTGCAGCAGCAGTTTTGCCGGAAGTGAAACAGTAGCTCCTTCCTGCACTTCAACGTTGCAAGGGAGTGCATACGCATGCTCGGTGCCATAGGCTGTGGCGATTTCCACTTCCTGCCCATTTGTAAGCACGAGCAGGCCAGTTCCGTCTCCGAGCACGTTCCCAATTCGCAGTGGGGTTCCCT
>JAWQFJ010010689.1:187500-192500 GCA_034096865.1 Theodoxus fluviatilis
ATAATCAAGACGCATTGCTACGTTTACAAAATTCCACTGAAGCAAGTCCATCAGATTCAAAAAACACACGTGCACTTGTCAGAGTTAGATCAGAGCTGAATAACATCATTGGGAAACTTGTACACAACATAAGGACATTTTAACAAAGCGGAACAAAGACGTATTCATGTAGCAACGTCCTTGACCTCACCTGTCCACCGCCAGCGGCACCATCCCAGCCCTGGCTGCCATATCCTCGCGGTGCCCGCAAGTTGTCGTACGGGTTGAGAGAGGCACCTGACCCCCGACCTCCGTGGCTGGCACCTACACCACTCCCAGGGGATCCCCCTGGCCCCCCTGCAGTGTAGCCACGCCCTATGGCGTCAATGACGCCACCCAGCTTGACCTCGAGGTACCTGCGCAGAGCAAGAGTGGAAGGGAAGGCTTGGTTAGTGACGTGTGGGACTGTACAATGCCGTCATCATCTTGTAACTGTATTACATGTTTCACACCCAAACCTGCCCGCGTAGAATGACATCATGCATTTTGTCATGGTTCTCGTGTGTGAAAATTGTCATTGTATGCCGATCTTATAGTGCGATTGCCAGTTTTACTCTCAAAGGCTCTCTACCAAATTCTACCTGCTTATATATCCGTCCTTTACGTCTGCCTGTGATTTTTCCTTCCCCCCCCCCTCTCTCTCTCTCTCTCTCTCTCTCTCTCTCTCACACACACTCTCTCTCTCTCTCTCTCTCTTTCCTCTTTCTCTCTCTCTCTGTATGTGTGTGTATGTGTGCGTGTGTGTGTGTGTGTGTGTGTGTGTGTGTGTGTGTGTGTGTGTGTGTGTGTGCGCGCGCAGCTTGCGCCTGTCTATTTCTGCACGTCATCCTCTTTCACTCCACGCCGGTCTCCACCCACTCACTAAAGCCATCCCATCATCACTATCACCACCACTTATATCATTCTCAACGTACCTGGCGTTGATGGTGGTTTTGACATTGCCCGTGGGGTCCCCGGGCAGGATGAGTTTGCCCCCTGCCTCCACCACGATGCTGCCGTAGCGGTGGTCCCCTGGCAGGAGCTCGCACTCCTGGCTCCTGTTCAGGTGGAAGTCGAACTCGGGGCACGTGGCATTCTGCAGGGGCGGCTGGGAGCGCTCGATGGTGAAAGTTGTCGTGGCTTGGGACAGCTCGAAGGCTGACGTGTCCAGCACGAAATCCTCCGTCTTGTTCAGGTAGTTCAACTGTAGAAATTGGAGGGAAACTTGGCAACGTGTGTTGCGTGTGTTCTAGTCTGAATGCAACCCAGCATCATTTGTCTTGAGTAATCACACTTGCCTGGCATTGATGTCAAACAGATTTTGTTTTGAGATTGACTGTTCGATTAGTTTAACATTTAAGGAATAACTGCGACCCCATCCCTCTATGCAGATGCAAAATTATTATTTTAATGATTGGTTTGGCAGATGGGAATGAATGAAGTTTTCTTTGTCACAAGAAAACGGATTCAATGCAAACATGAAGCGGCTGTAAAATATTAGTTGGTCTGTAATGAAAGTATTACATTTTCTGCAAAGAAAATGTCTTCGTTGATATTCACAGTTGAGTAATTCACAGAATCATGTGTGTTGTCGTTGTTTTCTGACTTTGACCAAATTCCATTTATCTCCTAACTGTCCATCACAGAGGATGAAAAAGTCTTTTCACCTCGTGTCCCTGCAGGGCCTACCTGTAGGTGCAACTTGTTCTGTGCTTCGCTGCAGTCGGCCTTGACCAGCCCGTTCACGTGAACCTGCATGGAGATCAAGGTCAGAGTGCCACGGCTAGAGGTCACCACGCCCGTGAAGGTCGAGCCCGCTGCTTTGACCACGCCCCCTTCCTCCACGGAGAGGTGTCTGGTGTTGGCGGTCAGCCCGCCACAGATGGACAGCATCACGCCATGGGGGACGATGACCGTTTCTGGCATCTCCAGGACGCCGTCAGAGTCCACAGACACCGACACAGGGAGCCGCCAGTTCGTCCCGGACCCTGTTGTAAACGAGAAAACTTTAGTAAAGTGTTATGGTGTTCAGTGTGCGTTAGCCTGCTTTGTCTGAGGGAAAATGGCACTTAGTTATGAATGTATGGTCAAGTCGGAGCTGATCCTTTCCAAGTCACAACGAGTGCACTTTGATGCAAGGTGTTTGTGATCGACATTTCTTGTGATATCGACTGCTTGATTGATTGCAATAAAATTAGCTATGTTACACATGTCTTAACCACTCTGCTGCCTGAGAGATGTGCGTCTCTCTCTCTCTCTCTCTCTCTCTCTCTCTCTCTCTCTCTCTCTCTCTCTCTCTCTCTCTCATGACATTGTACCTAAAATCAAATTTGACATACTTGCATCTAATTCAGATGAGGATATATGTAACAATGTCTACATGAATTGTTATTTTCTTTACATTTGTGTGTAGTTTCCACCTTGTAACGGCGGACAACCAGTAAAGACACAAAATCATATGTCTCTGACCTTGACCTCCAGACTGCATATTCAGGTAGAGCTCCACGCCCCCAGCGGCGAGCAACAAGGAGCCAGTAACTCCTGTCACCCTTCCCACCCGCACCGTCAGTCGCGTTGCGGTTGTCGGCCTTGGCTTGAAGCTTAGCGTTCCCGCGCTTCGGAAGATGATGTCATCAATGGTGACGATGAGCTCGTTGTCGGGGACGACGAGACGTGACACAGCGGCAGTGACGTAAGGGGTATCGATGAACACCTGGGGCAGAGCATGCATTGACGGTAGTGCATACTGAATGCAACGTGAATGATAAAGAATGTATAAAGACTGCTTCTAAGTGACAAGAAAAGCATTCGCCACTGAAGAAATGATTGAAAACATTGCCATTGTTAGATGCTATTGAAATTGTGGGGTAGGGATTTAGGAATACACCATGTTTAACATCAAATATTAAATCACAACATGATGCGCCAATTAATGATAATGAAAGGGTTCCCAAGATAAAGGGACTGTTGAGAAGAAAGTCATTTTTAAAAATCACAGTTGAATCTGCACCAATAGCATGCTTTCCCGTTCCCCATAAACATTTACAAACACATGTGAATATTGAACGCCCTAACCACAACCACCCCTGCCTCATCCCCTCGCCCCTCTCACCCAGCCAGTCACTCCGAGTGGAGAGTATGCCGCTCACCTTTCTGACCATGGAGGCTCCGGTCCCTTGCTGGAGGTAGACCACGCCCCCTGCTCCTGCGTCACTTCCGGCTCCGCCCCTTGCCCTCATGATGCCCTGTACTAGGCCGTCCTTCACCTTCACCGCCACGTAACCTCCGCCTCCCCCGCCGCTGCTGCTGCCGTTGCCTCCACTGGCTTCCAGAAGACCTACGTGGACACCAAATATTACGAGAAAGTCTTCACAGCACAGGGTATGATGTTCTCGAGTGAGAATATACAAATGGCGGCATGTGTATTGTGAAGACATCACTGAGGTGATATATGTATGATCATTTCTTCTGAATGTTGCCGAATGATTCTTTGATAAAACAACAATGAAATTATTTCAAAATAAACATATGTCATTAACTTATGCAGGCCGAACTATTCAACAAATAAAAGAAGAACGATATTTTAATGGTCCTCCAGACTCTTTAAATGCAGAAGATACTTCAGGTGCTGAAACTCATCCGGTTATGGGAGTAAAGCGGGAGGCGACGACAGAGCGAATGGTGCCAGACCTGTGAAGTGGAAGATGTCGGCCACGACCTGAATACTGCCACCAGCCGCCCCGCCGCCGCTGCTGCTGTGACTTGATTGACCACTGAAACATTACACGCATTGTGATAAACAGATACACAGACAATTGATTCCTGGCCATACTACTTTAGCAAATCGTAAAAACTCAACGTAAAGTCAAATGTATGAAAGATATCTTCTGAAAGGCTTCGTAGATAAGTGCAGGTCGCCTTCCTACCCCTCTCACACACACACACACACACACACACACACACACACACACACACACACACACACACACACACACACACATACACACACACGCGCGTTTTAATAAATTATTTTGGTAAGCAAATACGATCCATCTAGAACAGGACAGGAGCAAATCTCAATACTCACTTGGCCAAGATGGCGCCGTTCACGATGACCTTCTTGCCGTGCAAACTCAGCACTCCGCCGCCTTTGGTCTCATAGCTTCCCGAGCCGGGCGTGCTGGGGGACCGGAAGTCACCGTACACTTTGCCGGAAGTCCTACTGTCGGCCGTCGCTCCTCCCTCCCCAGCGTGCCCCGCACCATCCACGTCCGTGACGTAACCTGCAATGGAATCACGTTCCTGGAGAAAGTTCCCACGGTCGCGATGAATTGTTAACGAAAGCAAACTCGAACAGTAAATATGACAAGTTACCTGACTGACAGAACAAATGTAAAAGAAAAAATAACACACGTAGATATATTTTGGGTGATGAAACCTGGAGCCGCCGACCATCTTCTCGGTTATGAGAAAACTATATTCAATTGGTCAAATGTATTAAATACACTCTAACGTTTCTGCACCGAATCAATGTGCCTCAAGTCTAATCAAATCGTTCCTGCTCCAACCAGAGTTGTAAGCCCCTGGTATGAATCCTGCTCACCTTCTCCTTCCCCAAGAAGTCCTCTATTGCTGAGGTCCAGCTTGCCCCCCTCTTCCACCACAACCAGCTCCGACGACTCTAGGGTCACCTTGCCCCCTGACAGGAGGGCTCCGGGACCCACGTAGAGACTGGCCAGAGCAATGCCGTACTGGACGGTATCATCTGTGAAGGTCAGCTGCCCGCCAAAGAGCAGTGTAAGGGAAGTCAGGGAGAGCTGACCATTGGTCAGAGACCCCACGGACTTGCCCGAGCCCTCGACGGTGAGCGAGGCGCGGACCAGGGTTAGGTCCTGCACTCCTCCCAGAGTCCCCAGAAGGTGGCTGGCAGTGTTGAATAGCTTCACCTGTTCAGGTAGACAGGAACAGTATATGTACAATGA
>JAWQFJ010010689.1:197500-217500 GCA_034096865.1 Theodoxus fluviatilis
GAACCTGCATCAACCATTAAAAAAACATTGGCACAATACAAAGCGCTTCATATTCTGTTAGCGCATTTTCCCACATGGGCGGTTAGCGCTAAAATTGACACGTCCTTTCATAGAATTATGATGTCATCAACTCGAAGCATAACAAGACACTTCAGCCCTCATTACCCAGCTTTTCCGCCAATATTTCCGTTTCGTTCCCTACACTAAAATCCCTCACCACAGACGTATGAAACCCTGTCTTTATCAGGCTCCCCCTGTGGGTTAAGAGTTAAAAGAACAGACCCACCGTGTCTCCCTGCATGATTCGTAAGAGGCGAATAAATAGGAGCATCGTGACTTGAATTGCGCTTACTTAGAACTCTTTTAGTAATTATCGTGCTTAATGGCCTTACATAGCCTACAAAGACTGATAGGCCGTAATACTCAGTCCATCCATCCTTTATCAGGCGCCACCCACCTGATGACCACGCGGCCACCAGGTCCGATGACCAGGGTGTCCACGCCCTCCAGACGGCCTTGCAGAGTGAGGGAGACGTTGTTGAGTACCAGGGTGGCCTCGGCCTGCACCACGCTGCCTGGGTAGGTGACCAGGCTGAACATCAGCTCGGGGCTGGACCTCGGCAGCTCTGCCCGCAGGGACTGGTGTGGACCCACGTGCAGTTTGCCTGTAGGGAAAGTTAGAGGAGTCCCGTGGAGTGAGGGGAGACAAGGGCGAGGTCGGCGAGGGCGTCCACAGAAGCGCTAGTAACGATGATTAAACCTTTTCTTTGAGAAAACAATGACTGAAACATTGAGAACAATGATAACGACATTAGCTGTGGTGGTGGCTAGGTCTGATACTGCAGTTACCCAACGTGTAAGGGCCACTGATAATAATGATAATGACATTGATTGTGGTGGCGGCTGTGTCTGATACTGCAGATACCCAACGTGTAAAGGCCACTGAGAATAATGATATTGACATTGATTGTCGTGGTGACTACAGCAGTTACCCAACGTGTAAAGGCCACTGAGAACAATGAAAATGACATTGATTGTGGTGGCGGCTGTGTCTAATACTGCAGATACCCAACGTGTAAAGGCCACTGAGAATAATGATAATGACACTGATTGTGGTGGCGGCTGTGTCTAATACTGCAGATACCCAACGTGTAAAGGCCACTGAGAACAATGATAATGACATTGATTGTGGTGGCGGCTGTGTCTGATACTGCAGATACCTAAGGTGTAAAGGCAATGCAAGATGAAAGTTCTGTGATATCATCAAACCTAAGATGCATGAATGACATTTTTAAGTATGTATGGTGTCATCTGAGTGGCATTGCATCACACTGCACTTATGGTGGACAGAGTCAGGTGGTATATCACGTGCTTGCAAACGTACCCGACTTGTCTCCTCCAGTGGCTTTGATCTCCACGCTCTGGGTGAAGGTGTCGATGTTGCGACGGTGCAGGGCCATGCTGGCTCCCCCAGCAATGCTGATCTGGGCAAAGTGGTGGCTGTGGCCGCCTGACCGTGGGTCGTAGAGCCAGGTGTGGAAACCGTGCTCCCCGCTGTCGAGTATAGAAACATGTTGCAGAACAGAGACAAAACAACTAATCCCAATTATTTTGGGGCATGATCTCTCATAGAAAGATCTGCTCCAAGATGTATAAGGTTGTAAATGCACTTCAGGCTTTTCCAATTTTATTTCAAGAGGTACAGTGCAAGAACGTGCATTAAGAAAATCAGTAAGTTCACAAATATATATTCGTATTAAGGCTCCTTTTTGTTAGTCCCTAGCAATGCGTCACAAACCCAAGTCTGACCAGTGCCACAGGGCGGAGTCAAATCGTGCACGCCAGCGTCATCACAAGACGTACCGGTGAGTGTCTGCCAGGTTGTCGTAGTCTATGACGTCCAGCAAAGGTTGGCAGGTGAACTTGTTGTCCAGTTCCAGCCGGTTGCTGGAGCTGATGACGTCGTGCCACAGAACGGTGCCAGCACCTCCACACTCCACGGCGCTGGCTCCGCCCCTCGCTTGGACCTGACCCGCCCACTGGTCCACTCTGAAGTTGACCGCCACGCGACCTCCGCCACCTCCACCGCCGCCGCAGTCCTTGTCTGCTGAGGCCACGTCCCCGCCCTGCACGGAGAGCAGTCCCGAGCCCCTCAAGGTGTGGGCGTGGATCTGGATGCTGCCGCCAGCCCCGCTTCCCGCTCTGGGCCCCACGCCAGCCTTTCCGTTGCACTCCAGTCGCCCGTCTGCGGATAGTTAGGGTTTTGACTGCATTCTTTATGTCATGTGCGAATATGAGGAGTCCCTTTTAAATAGTTAAAGATGTAGGCTTTTGAGGACACATATGACAGTTGCTGATTGTATACATCTGCGTGATCGACTGAATTAATGCTTATTTACTTTGTTCAACTGTAGAAAAGGTCATTACCACTACTCTCTCCACTACCACAACAACAGCAACGGAAAATGTAACTTTATTGTGTTATCTGTACAAAATTATATTTTCTCATAACTGAGCATGTATCTTGCCATCGAGTTCAGCTGTGCTACACCTTTCTGAGAGAAAAGAATCGTATGACAGACACACACATCTTCTCACGGCCTTATTTCAAGGACAAAAATAAATCATGCTTTTCTCAGTTTGTGACCACAGCTGACGTTTCAAGAGACACGGACCTATCTGCACTTCTCTGGCGTGAAGCTCGATGACGCCACCGCCTCTACCGCCATCCTCCTCATCCACTGTGGAGCAGCGGGAGTCGATGGCGGCACCTCCTCCGTTCCCGCCGTTGCCTCCAAACTCCCTGGGCGTGTACAGCGATCCGTAGTCAGGGGAGGGGCCCACCAGTGGCTGGAAAGCCCCCTGGCCCCCGGCAGCAGCGTTGCCTCCACCCGAACCACCTGTAGTAGAGGAAATACCGCTCGAAAATTTCTAATTTGTTTATTATAATTTATCAATCGTTAAAGAAGACCTACGCGCTAATGTACGTTGCATTCCGTACTCTATCCCTACATTGGTTTTTCTTCTGAACAGACTGTTCTGTTTCGTCGATATTACTACCTGCACCTACTCCCTGGGAAATACACTAGTCATGGATACGATGAGATTTCTCAACCATAGGAACATTGCAAGCTGGGATGCTAAGGGATTTCTAGTCCCTGAAAAACTTTCCGTAGAGGGGACTATGGCAATCCCTGTCCCTGGGAATAATGCAAACAAGGATGCGATAGGCTTTGCACTATTTAATGGTGATACGCGAGGCTTCGAAGCAAGATTTTAGACATCTACGTGCAGAACAACAGCAATGACAATGACACTACACTACACATGCGTGGAAGTCAATGCAGTCTTGCTGCCATCGACAAACCCATCTGACTACATAGTGCCAGCTGTACCTCCGCCAGGCTTGTTGAGGCCGCTCTGTGGTGTACTGAGAGGCGCCAGGCCCGTTGTGCTGATGACAGCGGCAGCGTCCACCTGTACTCGTCCGTCTCCTTCCACGTGCAGCCACGGAACCTGGCAAGGCAGCAGAGCAGGTACAGTCACACCAGTCCCCTCGACAAGCAACACTCGTGAACTGATCTTTCTCGCATCTGCTCGTACGCTTTGAAACGGTCCAAACACTTATCGTGACTTTGGCTAATTTCAAGAGTTGTTTTCTCTCCCTTTGTAAAACTGTGGCTAACTCAACATCAAGCGCGCTTCCTTTTTCATTTGCATATAACTTTCCCTCCCTTCTTTCTGCCTTTCCTTCTTTCTCTCCTTTCTTTCCTCCCTTTCTTCATTCTATGCTCTTTTTTCTACCCTTCTGCTCCTCCTCCTCCTCCTCCTCCTCCTCCTCCTCCTCCTCCCTCCTCCTCCTCCTCCTCCTCCTCCCTCCTCCTCCTCCTCCTCCTCCTCCTCCTCCTCCTCCTCCTCCTCCTCCTCCTCCTCCAGACGTACAGAGGGAGGACATGTGCCCACCTGGATTTTGCTGCCAGCATGGAGGCGGAGCTCCGATGTGATGGTCAGATTGAGGGAAGGTTGCAGCTCCGCCACGAAGGCTGAGGACAGCGAGCCGTCAGCAGAGATCTGCAGCGTGTTGAAGACCAGCTGTCTGGGACCCAGGCCCAGCGTCTGACCCTGCACAGGAAGCACACTCGGTGAGACACGACATCACAGGTCGAGCGGTCCAACGACTGTCTGCATATGTAATCATCTGTTTGGAACGTGCGGTGAACATGTGTTACAGATGCAATACTGTTGGCTGTCACACATCAGCACCAGTGGTCCTTGCAGTGTTCTCCATTGCACACACTTCTCGCGAGGCACGGAGAACGTCATGATTTCAAACAGAGGACACATCAAAGGTTGTTGGTAATGTGAATATTCATAAGGCAACTTATCCACTTTCGATAAACCGTGACTTAAAACGTGATACAGAAGTACAAATGAGGAAACATAATGACACACTATTTCCCTTTTTTGTGTACCGTTCAAAGTGCTCCAAAGAATCGACAAGGGTCAAGTCCTTTGCGTAGACACAGATCAACTACGCATACGTTTAAAGTTACCGTGTCTTTTTCAGTAGATACCACAATTAACAAAGCTCTCTGTAACATTTTAGTATAATTTAGCCAGAAGAAAACTTCACGTCGACGTGAAACTTTCTCTACTCAGGATGATGTGCATGTACCTGTTCCCCAATCCTGAGGTCCACGCCCTGGCCAATGTGAAGATCCCCTGCTCCGGAGATCCTGCCGTTGATGTCCACTCGCTTGTAGGCCAGCGCAGTCAGCATCAGTGCTGCCAGGATAAAGGTTGACATGTAAATGGGGTGTGTACACTGTGGATGATGGTTGTGTTGCGTGCACGGTGTATCAGTCGGTTTGCCTTTGGAAAATCCCATCTCTGCTCAGGAAGCTTTCCGGAGTGTGTGCTTCATGCACAAACATCCACACCGTTTGTTTAACAGACGAACAAAATGAACTCAAAGAAATTTAGAAAAGATTCTAAAACAAAAACTGCCGGCGACCTTGAAAAGTAGAATCAGCGCAGAATAGTTTTAGAATCGCTAGTATTCCATGATGAAAACTAATGGAGTGTAGATTTTCGACTCAAAGAGTATTCTTTGGTCCGAACACCAACAGATGACTTGTTTCTCACCCGTTAACTACGTGTTCCGCATCCGAGGAAAACTTTTGAGTCGAAAATGTGCACTGTTAATTTAATTCTTTTTATTTTTTCATACAAGCAATGTTTAAAGGCAATTCTTTGTCCTAACTGAATTTAGAAGAGATTACGCTTTCCATATTATTTAAGCACCACAGCACCAAGTCCAGCTCTGTCATTTACATATGAGTAGTGCAAATTTGATGTTGTCTGTCAACATGCGCACGTGTGAACATATGCATTCATACACACACACACACACATACATACGCACACATACACACATACACACACTCACACACACACACACACACACACACACTCATACTGCACTCACGTATGCACGCACGCTCATGCTAGTGTGATCACTGATACGTGTATGAAAATAGTGATGTGTAAACATGTGAGCAGTGGTACGATTGTCACACGTGGACCACGCTGAGTGCCAATGAGGAGAGATGAGAATACAGTAAGGCGGCATCGTCTTAGCATACGCCGAATAGTTCACTCTCACTTTGTAGTTATCTCCTTGTTTGCAAAGAGCTGTAGTTATGGCCTACCGTTGGGCAACCCCATGTCAGTGTCCTTGTAGACACGGAGCGAGGCGGGGAAGGGATTCTGGCTGGTGGCCACAGTCAGCTTGTGAGTGGGGGAGGAGTGCAGGAGGCCTGTCTTGTCCCCTTGCAGCTGACCCACCGCCACTGCGGGGCCTTGGGCCTTGCTGGTGTTGAAGGCCAAGTGCGCCCCGCCCTTGATGACCACTGTGGTCAGCTCCAGCGTCGTCTCCGTCACGTCGTCTGTCACCACGTAGGTCCTTCCGCTCTCACTGTGTGTGAATGTATGAATGAATGAATGAATGAATGAATGAATGAATGAATGAATGAATGAATGAATGAATGAATGAATGAATGAATGAATGAATGAATGAATGAATGAATGAATGAATGAGTTTAAAGGCCTATCACCCTTTGAAGGCAATGTAAGGCCCTTGATCTCAAAATCACTTGAGCTAGTTGGAGCAAAAGCAAGACACGTCACGGTTTCTCTAACCGTCCGCCTCCTACGATTCGCATTGGGAGACGCGGTGGGTCTATCCTCACCCCCATCCCACAGGGGGTCTATCCTCACCCCCATCCCACAGGGGGTCTATCCTCACCCCCATCCCACAGGGAGTCTATCCTCACCCCCATCCCACAGGGGGTCTATTCTCACCCCATCCCACAGGGGTCTATTCTCACCCCCATCCCACAGGGGGTCTATTCTCACCCCCATCCCACAGGGGTCTATTCTCACCCCCATCCCACAGGGGTCTATTCTCACCCCCATCCCACAGGGGGTCTATTCTCACCCCATCCCACAGGGGTCTATCCTCACCCCCATCTCACAGGGGTCTATCCTCACCCCCATCTCACAGGGGTCTATCCTCACCCCCATCTCACAGGGGTCTATCCTCACCCCCATCTCACAGGGGTCTATCCTCACCCCCATCTCACAGGGGTCTATCCTCACCCCCATCTCACAGGGGTCTATCCTCACCCCCATCCCACAGGGGGTCTATCCTCACCCCCATCCCACAGGAAATTTATCCTCACCCCCATCCCACAGGGGATCTATCCTCACCCCCATCCCACAGGGGAGTCTATCCTCACCCCATCCCACAGGGGAGTCTATCCTCACCCCCATCCCACAGGGGGTCTATCCTCACCCCCATCCCACAGGGGGTCTATCCTCACCCCCATCCCACAGGGGGTCTATCCTCACCCCCATCTCACAGGGGGTCTATCCTCACCCCCATCCCACAGGGGGGTCTATCCTCACCCCCATCCCACAGGGAATCTATCCTCACCCCCATCACACAGGGGGTCTATCCTCACCCCCATCCCACAGGGAATCTATCCTCACCCCCATCCCACACGGGGTTCCCTGTGCGGGCAACGAAACACTGAGTAGAACAACTGACAAGAATGACAAGAGAGACAACAACAATGACTCTGCTAACGACACTGACGGTTGTGGTGGTGTTGGTGGTGATATTGATGATGGTGGTGGTTCGTTTGAAGAGAATGAGAGTGACGATGGTGAATGCAATAATGACGAAGTCATCGACGATTATGACGATGGGGTGCATATGGAAAGGAGACGTGTGGTGGGACGTGAGGTGGGGGTTGAATGACGACGGGTGAGTAAAAACGTTACAGCTTTTCTTACTCAATAAACGCACCTATTCCACGTGAGCATGCTCTTCTGCTCTCTAAACATGTTTTACTATCGAGTCGACAGTCCTTCATGGAACGTGTATCTATCTTGTCTGTTCATATTCACTGACCCCTTACGTAGTTGTTATTTTCAGAAGTCGGTTTGCTTTAAAAATGCATTCAAATAACCAAAAAGATCGAAAATGCAGTTTAAATTTGGTGACGGATGCTGGTTTTAAGTTATTCTCCACACTGCCAAAATGTAAACATACATCGCATAACTTAATCGCAGATGCAACGCATGCTTTTTCATATAAATATCTAACTGGTGAGAACTTTCTCGTAGCATTCATAATACAATGAATGTTGTGCGCGTTGGGTAAGTCCACGCAGTTAGTAGATAATTACCTTGCAATTGTTGGATGTTACTCTATGTTTGGACACTCGAAAATAACTTTCAATGTCAAACGTAAAAGTGTAGAATAAATTATCTGGTCACTTCATATTTCACTCAAAGATTCATCTTGAAAGTCCTCACGATTTTGTCAAAACTAGTCTTTGAAAGAACAATTTAACGTTGAATTAAAAAAGAGCAAACTTTTGTGAAATCAAAGCGGTTTGTCGGAAAGCTGAAAATTTGGCAACAACATACAGTCCTTTGCAGTCATTGTGCTTACTAAACCTTTTGGTCAATTCTCAAATACCATTGCGTGACAATTTCTAGGTCTGCAGTGGCGATACCTGGTCATGTTGGTGATGAAGTCATCAACGGGTACGGCCCCTCCGTTGTCGACGACAAGTGACGTCACGACGGTGCCGTTGGCGGTGGGCGTGGCCAGGAAGGCGGTGCCGGAGCCTCCAGACTCCCTGTAGCCACGCCCTCCCTGGGTCACGAACACGCCCCGGAAGTCGTAGGAGTCTGTCACGTGAACAGCTATTCGCCCTCCACCGCCGCCACCTCCCACGATCTGGAGGGCACAGTGGTCAGTGACATGAGGTTGTCCATTGCAAAAACCAGCGTTTCTGTAAGCATGGTCCCTGGGGAAAACTGAACAAAGTTGAAGCCTTTTATATTTCGTGATAGCAACGTTACTTATCATAAGGCAAGGCTATTTGCGAATTTACACTTTCTCGATCCTGTGATGCGGTAAAAAAGGTTTTATTGATAATTGAACAAAAGAATAACTACATGTAAATGCTCCACCCCACTCCTACTCTCTCTCTCTCTCTCTCTCTCTCTCTCTCTCTCTCTCTCTCTCTCTCTCGTCATTTCATTTCATCCAATCTCATTTCGTGCGTGCCTATGTGTAAACATGTAAGCATGTGTGCGCGCCTGACTCCTTGAAGGTTTGCATGTGCCTGAAAAAGGGAACGTGTGTGATGGAGGAAAATGTTGCCTGTTTGCATGTAGCCATGAGAAGAGGCATCACTTCGAAGACTTTGTTTGTGCCAGCAGTAACGTTACCCATGACACTCACCTTCGGATCATGATTGATGTTCCAGCCACATTTCCTGCCCACGGGTCCGCACTCGTACACCCCCCAAGGGCTGCTGAAGGAACGGCCGTCACCACAGACGTACGAAGCGGAGTCCGCCCAACTCGGGGTAGGACAGGAAGTGACGCAGTTGTAGTCAGTCCAGTAGTAGTAGTCCTTGCAGCGCAAGCAGCGCCGCCTGGCGTCACACAAGTCGCAGTGCGGCACGCATGCGCCCTCGCCGCCCACAGCAGTCATTGTGCCGCGGCCTGAGGGGAAGAGAACGTAGAAAGACTCACTAGAGTGAATGAAAGCATGAATGAATACAGTTTTACGGCCTATCAGTCTTTAGTAGACTCTTTGAGGCCAATGACTATACGTTTCATTACAGTGGTTAGAAAAAAGTCAAGTTTCAAATCGCTAGTCAATTCCATTTTATGCCTCGTGAAGGGGGTGAGTTGTGTCTATTCTCCCCTCAAATCCACGCGGTTACTTAGTAAAGAGGACGTGCTGTTTATCATGGCAAGGTAAATATTTATATAACGTGTTTTTCCTTTCCAGTTTAGATCGTATATAATTAACTGTTGGTTTGGTGTGTTTTTCAAGTTGTACACTGTTGAAGTAGAAGTGAAGGCAACCTACACAACGACAAATGTTCTTTTCTCACATCCTTTGTTCGAAGCATCCAAAACAGCAAAGTGTGTGTGTGTGTGTGTGTGTGTGTGTGTGTGTGTGTGTGTGTGTGTGTGTGTGTGTGTGTGTGCGCGCGTGAGTGTGAATGTGTTTGTGTGTTTTATCCTAAATTATTTATCTCGTTTGTGATGGACAATGTCAAGGGTAGCATCGCTGTACATCCTCGTCAATGAGAAACAGCAAGGCTTGCAGTTCTATACAAACTAGCATTATCTCTTTTTTGTAGCTGTTTCCTTTTCAGTGTGACATATCATTTTTACAGCACTACGCGAACTATGTTAATCCTTTTCATAGCTGTGTCCCATGCAATCCACGCCAACACACGCCTCAAAACGCACAACGCACAGTCAGTCTGCGCGAAGACCAAACACCTTACCTGCGAAGTGCGCGGCTCGGATGACAGCGCTGCCGCCTGCTCCGCCCCCACGCGTGTCCTGGTGAGCCCCGTTGCCCGACACGTCCAGAGTGCCGTCAAGGACCATCAGGTGGGAGGCCGTCAGAGAGAGGACTCCGCCTCCCTGGCCCTCAGAACCGCCAGAGCCGCTACCACCGCTGCCGTAGTCCCCGGGAATTCTCAGCGAGTCGTGGGCGGGCGACGCATAGCCTGGAGGAGGGAGAGTAGAGGAAAGCTGAGGCGATCTCCTCGTCAGTCAAGGAAAGCAATAGTGGGATTGAAGCAGACTTTGTTGTCATATCTGTATTTGAATGTTTTCGACATTTAATTTCAAAGTGTGTTGTTGTTGTTGGTGGTGGTGGTGGTGGTGGTGGTGGTGGTGGTGGTGGTGGTGTGGTGGTGTGTGTGTGTGAGTGCGCTGTGTGTATGTGTGTGTGTGTGTGTGTGTGTGTGATCCAAATTTAATATGATTATAATATATCTGCATCAGCCTATGGCGCTTTTGACGTATTTTAAGTAAACGTCCTAGTAGAGACAGAGATACCCTCTTTTGTAGACAAAATCTCAATGCTGAGGCAAATGCAAACGTTTCATTTTTGCTCTTTTCTCTTAACTGAATTACACTTTCGTGCTTTCTAATTCTACTATCACATTCCCCTTTCACACCTATCCCTATCCTCATCCTCCTCTGTATTCTATAGCACGCACCCCTCAGAGCACCTCACCCACCTGCTGAGGCACCTCGACCCCCAAGTCCTCCGTGGCTGCCACCCGACCCTCCCAAGTCGTCATGGAGACCTGGAGAGTGACCTTCACCAGGAGCAAAGCCGCGACCTTTTGCAGTAATGAGTCCGTCCGTGTCCACGGTGATGTTCACAGCTGTGGCGTGAGAAGTTTCAGAAAGTTGTGAAAAAATATATCAAGAGCACCACTACTTTCGAGCGTTGTAATTGTTCCCAGCTGGAACAAATTTAGTTATCCATCAATTACTCGTTTGCGGCAGAGTTAAACATATCTTTGTAACAACTACTGACAAAAATGAAATATCTGCAGCGAGCCCGTTTACATTTTAACAATTAACGTCTACTTAAAAAGTAATGACCAGACTTTTTTTTCAAAGACGGAATCACACATCATATATTGTTATGGCGTATCAATTGGCACTAAATGACACTAATATGTATCCATTAGGCATGCCATTTCCGTTCATCATGAGTAGCATTAAAGAATGCCTATCAGCTATGGAACATTCCAACCCATAGTATCCATTGAACCACAAAGTTGATATTCTGTTGCAACTGTTCAGCGTTCAAAATCCCACCCAAAGTAACAATCATCGGCCATGACATATGCAGTTCAACACAATTACCACGCCACGCAGGAGAGCCGCTTCGGCAGCATCAAATCCATTTCTCAAATTTATTCACTTTGACATCATTAGAAGGACTGCTTAACCCTCACCAGTGAGCTCCATCCAGTTGGTGGAGAGCTCGCCGCCACCTCGGATCACAAGCCCTCCGTCCAGCAAGAGTCTGAGCTTGTCGCCGTTTTTCGCGGAGCCCTGGTAGCGGAAGACGCCTCCGTCCAGCAGGGTGAGGCTGTCCAGGCGGTACCGGTCCCCATGGCTGTCGTTCAGGCGGGCAGGCGGGTAGATGGTGAAGGCCCCGCCCAGGGAGATGTTGAGTGTGTGCAGTCCCTGCAGGACCCCGCCGTACAGCGTCACGCGGCTGTCCCGTAGGTACGTGTCGTAGGGAAGGTTCACCGTGGCGTCCTGAAGAAGAAAGGAGTTTGGAGGTGGGTAGGTTGTACAAGACAGAATTGAGGCTTCCGTTTGAAAAGAAAATTTAGAAAATGTATTGAGTAGGTCCGGACGTCAAAGCCTTATGGCCATGACTTCCAGATTAAGGCGAAGTTATGTTATGGCAGCTGGCATGTGTAAACAATTTTAATGTGTGTGTGTGTGTGTGTATGTGTGTGCGTGCGTGCGTGTGCGTGTGTGTGCGTGCGTATGCGTGCGTGCGTGTGTGTGCGTGCGTGCGTTTTCCGAAATATACATTTGTCGTGCAAAAGTCATTAAACCCTTTGTACCTTCGAAATGACCAAAGGACAAGTTACGAATTCGAGGCATGCAGTATATCTCCCCTTTTATCGGGATATTTACAAGAAAATATATCACGTGTTGATGAGAAGAGTTACTTGGAATGACACCAAAATACTCATAATTCTTCTCATCTGAGACTGCTCATCATTTGACTCAAGCATTTCCACGTCAAATAAGTAAGCAGTCTCCACTTTTCATAGTAATGCACTGAATCATTCGAGAAGAAAATTTGCAACTTCCGCAATACAACTGCATGTCAAAATCTTCCCCAATGAACACAACCTGCGACATTTGAAATCAAGCCCAGGAAAAATCTTTAGCTCATAGAAGACCTTCTTCGTGGTCAAAGTCCCTGCTGCACAACAGGCCAAAGACCACACACCTGGTAGAGGACCACGTCGAAGGAGAGAACGGCTGTGGAGTTGAAGTCAATGTTGAGGAAGAAACCAGGCTCCACATGGATGGTCGCCGTGTGGTCCCCGGCCACCTTGATGATGCGAAGGTCGCGAGTTCCATTCACCGCCGCGCCCGTGGCGTTAGTGGCCAGTAGCCCGACCTCTGCGTACTTGCCAAGGTCAAGGAGGTCAATTTTGAAGTCGTTTGCCTGGTTTTCGGGAACGGGAATCCGCGTCTTCCTCTTCTAGATGGGAGAGAAATGTTTAGCATCGAATACGTTTTTTAGAAAAACAAAATCGACATAAGGTTATGAATCCGTTTTTCATAGTGACCAGAAGCCAAGACTGTTTCCAAAATAAATATATTTCCAGATTCATTTAACAAATATATGCCGAGTGGTAAACACAATTTGTAGGAATAATTATTACGTTCATGTAGTCTACATCTCGATATTATATAGTACCCAGCGATGCAGGACTGGTAATATGTTGCTTATTTCGAAATATGGATGCTACATTCTCTCCGTTTATCTACACATCTGATAGGCAATGTAAATGGCTAAATGCATGTGTAATTCTAGTCAAAGCTTTGTTTAGAAAATATGGTACGCAAATAACTTTCCAAGCTCCTCAACTGACTTCAAGTGGGCATTATCTTTGTATTGAAACGCAAGAACCTCAAACCTCTCGGGCACGGTATCAACAAGACAAAGGTCTTCATCCACACAAGGGTGACACACCAAGACATTTACCCCTGCCCCAGCCACGTTGTAGACGGACAGCTGGCGTCTTCTGTTGTCTGCCAAGTCTGATAGCAGCACGGTGCCTGCGGCGCCATTTTCCCCTCCGGAGGCTAGCCCGCCCCTGGCATCGAGTGTGCCGATGAACTGGTGCAGCTCGTAGTGGCCGGCAACTCGACCTCCGCCCCCGCCATTCCGTCCGTTGCCTCCTCGCGCCTGCAATGCAGAGGAGTCACAGAACGTTACAAGAAGGAAAGGCAAAGTATCATGAGTGGTGGTGTGGAAAAATGTGAATGTAGTGACGGATTTTATTTAAATTTTCTACAAAACATACTCTGGCAAAGAAGTCGAACTACTTCGAGCATTCACCTGAAGCAAATAATATATTTTCACGTGCTGATTATTGGGTGCTGCATTTTTCTATACGCTCTCTCACTAGCATTTCACACCTCACTTGATATGCGTGTAATAGTATTAAAACGTTGTTTGTTTATCCATTGAAGCATCTGAAAAAGTTACATGCCCGAATGCATACACACACACACACACACACACAAGCACGCACACACACACACACACACAAGCACACACACACACACACACACACACAAGCACGCACACACACACACACACACACACACACACACAAGCACACACACATACACACAAGTATGGGCGCTCAGAGCAAACTGTGGAAAAATAGCTTTGACGCACCAGCGAACCGTAAAATGATGGGAATCACGCACCACCGACGAGAAACTATCAACACCCACGCAATATTTTTCACACACCAGTCATTGCATGATCGCACGGCTCGATGAAAATATGAATCAAGCGTAAAGTGTTTGAACCTACAAATGAGTGGAGAGCGTGACGAAGTTTGGTAATTTGTGTCCACCGCAAAATGAAAAGAACGTCGTCTAGTCTCATTTCATGATATCGGCCAAATAGAACGAAAGAGAAAAGAAATTACTACACATGCGTTGAAATGTTGATACATGTATATTTTATAACCTACATCCATTTATTTATGAATAGTACAACATCGTGTTGTTTTTTCTTACCTTTTCGTCAGCAGCTGTCTAGCCGATCAGCAGTGCCCAGAATTATACCACAATCAAAATAGCCACTACTATAACTACACTGTGCAGCCTTTTCCACATTGCCTGTCTGGTTGAATAGCCACTACTATAACGACACTGTGCAGCCTTTTCCACATTGCCTGTCTGGTTAATACCCATTTCCTCAAAACGTCATCATACCAGTGGGTATTAGCTTTTCACCTTTTAGCTATTTCTCTTGTTTTTAAACTTTTCACATTGTTTGAAAGAACAAAATCCCCACTTTACGACCATATGCATGGCTCAGAATTTCCAACAGTGCACGGCCGTCTCAGTTTGTGGAGGAGGGTCACGATGGGAAAGGTCGCTGCGTGTTGCTAAAGCCCTTGCATGAGACATGAGACATGAGACGTGAGACGTGAGACATGAGACATGAGACATAAAACATGAGACGTGAGACATGAGACGTGAGACGTGAGACATGAGACATGAGACATAAAACATGAGACGTGAGACATGAGACATGTGACGTGAGACATGAGACGTGAGACATGAGACGTGAGACATGAGACGTGAGACATGAGACGTGAGACGTGAGACATGAGACGTGAGACATGAGACGTGAGACATGAGACATGAGACGTGAGACATGAGACGTGAGACATGAGACATGAGACGTGAGACATGAGACATGAGACATGAGACGTGAGACATGAGACATGAGACGTGAGACATGAGACGTGAGACGTGAGACATGAGACGTGAGACATGAGACGTGAGACATGAGACATGAGACGTGAGACATGAGACATGAGACGTGAGACATGAGACGTGAGACATGAGACGTGAGACGTGAGACATGAGACGTGAGACATGAGACGTGAGACATGAGACATGAGACGTGAGACATGAGACGTGAGACATGAGACATGAGACGTGAGACATGAGACATGAGACATGAGACGTGAGACATGAGACGTGAGACGTGAGACGTGAGACATGCGACATGAGACATGAGACATGAGACGTGAGACATGAGACATGCGACATGAGACGGGGACTGCAGGCCGTACCTGGACGACGCCCGTGCCGTCGAAGTGGAATGCCTGGAAAAGCACGCTGCCTCCAGAGCCGCCACCGCTGACCCCCGTGCCCTGCAGCCCGTTTGCCGTCACCTGACCGTCCACGCGGAGCACGTGACTCACGTTGAAGACGATCACGCCGCCGCCGCAACCACCTGACGTCATCAGAGTGTTTTAACGAGTAAGAGAATGACTGAATAAATGGATTGACGGACGGACGGATGGATGGATGGATGGAAGGATGGATGGATGGATGGATGATTGTTCATGGATGGATGGATGATTGTTCATGGATGGATGGAAGGGATGGATGAATGGATGGATGGATGGATGGAGTTTTACTGTCCATTAGCCTTTGTAGGTTATGAAAGGCTATTGATGGGTAAATAACGGGAGCTGAATCCCTCGGTATTCGCTTTTTGCGAATCGACTAAGGAGAGGCAGCGGATCTTATCCTACACAGAGACGTACCTATTTATACACATTTGCTAATCCTCCGCTGCTTCAACAGCTGTCGGTGTATAATTCAACATACAAGTCGATAAACGATGTTATGATTAGAGGAATTTATTACAGACACATGTTATCAACCGAAACCCATTGTCAATACAAGGACAGTGCAACCTCATGAGAAATGCGTAACAAGGTGAAAACGCATTCTTCTATAGTTCTTTCGTGCAGAAGTATCTCTCTACCAACTACAGACACATGGCAAAATCGCAGGCAGCACGACGTCCACAACTGCCTTACTTCATTCAGTCCAGACAGTTTCCATCTCAAAAACATTTTATCAAAACCTCCAGTAATAATCATGCCAGTTTTTCGAACGACTAAATGCGGCCAAATTCATGTTTACATCTCTCCACCAAGGTGTAAATCCGGGTACTTAAGATAGCAATGCTGGGACACTATGGTGCGATTAACCCCTGATGTGACCATGAGCCATTATTGGGTTGGAATACTCCCAGAAGTGGAGATGGTAACAGTACCTGACTTTGTGTGTTCTGTCTATCTGTCACTTGTGGTAGTTGTCAGGTGCCAGTAAAGAACTAATTAAGTGGTTTTATGATTGGGGGAGGGGGAGGGGGGGTGCGGGGGGGGGGGGGATGCGGGGGGGGGGGGATGGGGGGGGGGGTAAATGGTAAAGCAGCTGGAGGCCCAGGTATGGGTAATAAGTCGCTATGTGAACCGACACCCTTATTCTTATCAAATCAACTGCTCACCTGCCATGCCACCACCGCCGCTGCCGAAGTTCCTGGGGAAGTCCAGAGACCCAAAGGCCTGGGCAGTCACGTGACTCTCACCCTCAGCTCCGCCCTCTCCACCGTAGCTTCCGCCTGTGCCCCTTTCTTCCACCTGCATGCCGCCCCCCTGGCCCTCTGGGGAAGGAGAGGGTGCAGTTGATTGTGAGTTGGCGAGGTAGAGATGGTCAGGTTGGTCAGTAAGACGGACAGACAGAACGACAGGTAGGCAGACGCACACACACATACATACATACACACACACACACACACACACACACACTGACACACCCACAGATAGAGATAAAAATAGAATGATGAAGTGAATGAGAGTGACAATGACGGAGCATGGAAGATCATGACGGACAGACAGACAGACAGACAGACAGACAGACAGACAGACAGACAGACAGACAGACAGACAGACAGGCAGGCAGGCAGACAGACAGACAGACAGACAGACAGACAGACAGACAGACAGACAGACACACTGACAGACACACAGACAAACAGACAGACACACAGACAGACACACCAACAGACAGACAGAGAGACAGACAGACAGACAGACAGTCAGACAGACAGACAGACAGACAGACAGACAGACAGACAGACAGACAGACAGACAGACAGACAGACAGACAGACAGAGAGACAGACAGACAGACAGACAGACAGACAGACAAACAGACGGACGCATGCACGCACGCACGCATGCACGCACGCACGCACACACACGTACACACCATACCTCCGTGACAGAAGCCTTGTCCATTGGCTTCCAGGGTGCCCATTACGTCGACGATGACGGTGTGTGCCCGGATGTAGGCATTGTGGGTGGAGAGCGTGCCTCCAGGGAACACCCTGAGTGTGTCTCCCTCCAGCTCCCTGACGTCACGGCCGTTGTGCACGAGGAAGCGACCGCGGTTCCTGACGCTGACGACGGAGAACGGAACGCGGTTGATGCGCGTTCCGAACTTGTCCTCCATCACGCCGATCTCCAGCGAGCCTTGACGGAGAGCAACGAGAAATGAGATGAAAGTAATGAATGGTGATTTATGAGCTCGAAAAAATGTTGGCGGTGAATGTAATTATTAGCTCGGTGTTAAAAAGGCGTGGGATGCGTGTTTCTCTTCGTTACTTTTTCCTCGTCAGGGGTTGGGTAGTGTGGTTATTCTTTGTTTTGTAATACTGAGTAACAATTTGATTTTAAAAGGAAATAATTAAAAAACAATGTTTGAGGCAAACGAGAGAATTGAAATGTAGCTTAAAATCCCTGTAAATGATGTCATTTTGGGTTACATTGTGGGTAAAAACCATCAGAAAACTATTACACTTGTCAAAATCACAGACCGCATACATTTGCAGGTGTAATTGTGTCTGCAAAATGCTTCAAAATGTCTGGATGATGAGTAAGTGCCGAGGATATTATTACTAAGTAGATGCATGCGAAAGAGTCTATCACAGGTTTTTTATTTTCAAATTACTGCTGGATTTGTATAGCATCAGTCCAACAGCTTCCTAAACGCAGAATTTCACACAGAAGGCACGCACCACTCAGGAAAAGTTCTGGACACCGCCGCTACTCACCTCCGTCGGCGATGGTGAGGTTCTGTACATTTTGCACCACTCCCTCAACACGGGCGGTAACTCCCGCTACTCTCAGTTCGCCTTGCAGAGTCACCTCCCCGCCACGGTATACAGTGAGGTTGCCGGGCAACCTGCCGTCTCCCACGCCCAGCGTCTGGTTGAAGCCCACGTGCACGTGACCCGAGCGGTCCCCTTGGATGGTGTGCATGCTCACAGTGAGCGCCGCTCGTGGGGACGTCGGATCCATGAAAGCCAGTCGTGCTTTGCCGAACACCTGTAACACGCACAGTTTTTCATAGAAATGTTCATGTCGTGTGCCTGGATGTCCCAATCTCACCAAATCTACCTCGTGGTGCTTGCACTTTGTAGTCCCTCAACATTATATACTTGCCGAGACATCAGTGATTTGCCATTGTATTTAAAAGATGATTAGCCTATAAATAAAAACCGCTGGCGCTGAACCTCCAGGTTTTGGCATATATATTTTTTAAAGATCGGGTTCGAACCCGCAACCTCTCGAGAAAAGAGGGGGGGGGAAACACACACACACACAAACAAAAAAACAGGTCGGGTTCGAACCCACAACCTCCCGAAAAAAAGATAGAAAAAAGAAGTTTCAGTGCAGAATCGAACCTGGTCACGCATGACCAACAGTTCAACGCTCTACCAACTGTGCCATGAGTGTTTGTAAAGCATTTATAACGTTCTTTTCCGTAAACCCCCTAGGTTGGTATTTTGCACTGTAAATTGTAGAAAAATGGATGATAGTTCATGAAATTTTAGTGGTCTTGTACATTTTAGGATACTCAAGTTGGAGCGGCCGCGCGGGTGGACAATTTTGACTGTAAAACGGTATTTTTTAAGCAAAGGCGATTTTTTTTCTGGGGAGGATCAGGCTGCAAAATTCTCGCACTTTTGCCCAGCACCAAATATTGTACAATCCTGGCGTGGTTTATGTCCGGCAACTGGTTTTTGTTGACAGACCACGAACTGTTTGGTATTTCATACGGATCTAACCCACCAACGTCAATAATCTTCTCGTATTACCGCTTTTTTGCGTCTGCTGGTAGACGTTCAACATAAGAAGCCATTGTTTTGTGAAAGTAGGAAAAGATAACTCTGTTTGACTCGCATTTCCCATTCCATCAATTGACATCTCAGGGGGGGGGGGGGGGGGGGGGGGTTCGAGTTTACGACCTACATAAATCACTTTCCTTTCAAACCTCGATTCTGAAAATTTGATACATTCAATCGGACCTAACTTCCAGTAAGTGTGCAAAATGTCAAGGAAATCCGTCCTGTAGGTTTTGAGAAATCAGCCGTTAAGTCGGGACAGAGAGACAGACATACAGATAAAATTTCGTCACGTTATTGATGACGTCACACATTTTGCATTTCGCCATTCCGTCAATTGACATATTAGGAAGGTGCTTTCGAGTTTACGACCGTAAAAAAACTTTTTCTTTTCAAACCTCGATTCTGAAAATTTGATACATTCAATCGGACCTAACTTCCAGTAAGTGTGCAAAATGTCAAAGAAATCCGTCCAGCAGTTTTTGAGATATCTGCCGTTAAGTCGGGACTGACAGACAGACACACACACACACACACAGAGATAAAGTCTGTAGGACCTCCAGTAAACCTGGAGGGATAAAAGTTTTTTGTGATTGCTCATCGCGACGACACACCACATCGAGCAAAGTATAAAAAACAGACGAGTGTGGTCAACGTATTAGGTATGTACGGATGCATACGTTTAGATTCAGCCCACTTCACGCAACTTGCTCTAAATATGTAACCAGTTGAAACAGTGTTTGTGGTTCCGAACCACTGTGTCGATATATATTCATTAGATTCGTTGCCAAAGCAATAAATCAGAAAGA
>JAWQFJ010010689.1:222500-225000 GCA_034096865.1 Theodoxus fluviatilis
TAGCCGCACTGTCAGCTGTGGAATAATCACAGATGCAGCAAGCATGGACATTGCAGTCACGATGGTGGAAGTATCCCCATAGAGTATTGAGATCGCTGTATTCAAACCCCAAAGGAAAAACATAAGTTAAAATACAGGTGCATCGGACAAATCAATGCAGCCCATGTCCCTGTTTTCTCAGACATTCAGAATAGGTTTTTTCTTTTAGAACGCATAAATCAGTTTGTGTGGTGTACAGAGGTTTGTGATCACGTCACAGAAGATACTTTAGACAATAATTTGCAATAAGGGCACTGTCTCCAGACAGATTCATTCTTTGCCCTCCCCCATCCCATCTCTCAGTCCGTCTCCCTCTGCAGGGGATGGAAAAAAAGGACTGCGAATGAGACAATGCCCACCATTAGTCATTGTTCTGCAGGCATAGGTGACACGTAGACATCGACAGTGCGACACACAACCTACCTGGTCCGCCCAGCGTCTGATGATGACGTAGTCGTGAGGACGGCCGTCCACATTGGGACAGCCCTCAGTGGACACTGAGCCATTTGTGTGCGTGGCGCGAGACCCATTGTAGGTAGATATCACCTCATGGTGTGTCCGTACTCCGAGGCTGCAGAAGTGAGAGACAGAGGTCACCCAGCGAAATGCTCTGCAGGCCTCGTGTGTACTGACTTCTCGACAATGACTTTAGTGATGCGGAAAGAGCAGAGAAATGATGTGGACACGCCCTGTAACAGGCTCATCAGGCATTCGTCTCGCATAGTTTGATTGTCCACCGCACGAGCGTTTAGAAAGTGTGAATAGGAAATAAATTGAATATCTGTCTGAATCTCATAGATAAAGCATACAACGTTTACATGCAAACTTAAAGTAAATGGGGTTCCTTTTCTTGTGTAAAACAGTTATTTGAAAATTACGTTCAGACCACAAGCTTGAAAAACCCACGACCGATACACAAGCAAGACCAACCCCTCCAATTTAAATAGTTTTCTTACAGTTGCCGTATACTGCATTCACATGCAAGCGCAACTGAAAGGGAAAGACGTTTATTTTTTATGACACATGCATTTGAACTATTGAAGATAAACCCTCCAAACTTTTCACATGGATTATTCACTTCCACCTTGCACTTAGACCAGACTTCATTGCAAGGCACGTCTCTGCCACTCCACGCGACTCACCTGCACTCTGGGTAGACGAGCAGGGCGTTGACGTATGTGGGGGCCGGGAAGGTGACGTTGATGGTGACGTCATTTGTTTGCGAGGCAAAGGTTCCGCTAGGACTGACGATGTTGGGGAAGACTGCGTCTAACGGCTGGTATTCACAGCTGTAGCCAGACAGCCCCGACAGACAGCGGGCAGGGGGGGCTGACAAGGTGAAGGTCAGGCCGCTGTACGCGTGGTAGGTGGTATCAGTCCACGACCAGCTCCGCATTGTCAGGTCCAGGCTTTCGTCCTGCAGTTCCACAAAGATGATATAGTTCAAGGAAAGCAATGTTACAACGATCTCTTTCTTAACAGGGAGGGTGAGGGGGTGGGTGGGTAGGGGGTGGGGGAAGAGGTGAATATTGACTTCCACGGTTACCTATAATGCAGCATGTTCCACTATTTCACTACGGGCATCTTTAAACTATTCTCGTGAACTGTTAATAGTTCCTCTTTGCCGAATTGCGTGTTTATTTATCAATATCATTGTCAAACGCAATATAGATATCGTTATCAATTGCAGTTTTTTCGTTTGTATACTCTGAAAAAAGAGTGAGACACAAATGCATGTCTGCACTGGAATATCTTAAAGAGAAGATACAATGGAAAGGAATGACGAGCAGACAAAAGCAATCTGGATTCTTATTCACAAAGAAGAGATACGACGGTCCACAAAAAGAAAGCATTCAGGACACCCATGGAACTCAGTCACATCAATGACAAAACAACTTACCTGTGCAATTCTGTTAGAGGAAGTATGGCCACCGTTGTCGGCAGTGAGACTGGTGCGTGGGACAGCGGGCTGGGAGCTGTCTGACGTGTACAGTGTGCCCGAACCCCCGTAGCCCCCTCCGCCCTGGCCCCCGTGCAGGAGGAACTGCCCCGTGTAGTGGTTGTCCCCTGAGTGGTACAACGCCACGCGGCCCCCGCCTCCACCTCCCCCGTTGCCCCCAGCGCCTGTGGGATCAATCAATTAATTACCGAAAGCAATCACATCATTCAAATCTATCAATCAACCAAATAAATTAACCAAATAGACCAATCCCATAAACCGATCCAGTCAACCAATCCAATCAATCAACCAAATCAACCAAGTTAATAAGGAACCCAAATCAACCAACCAAATCAACCAACTCAATCAGCCAACCAAATCGACCAATCAATTCAACCAACCAAATCAAGCAACAAATTCAATCCATCAAATCAATAAACCAAACCGACCATCCAAATCAACCAACCAAATCCACACATTCCAATTTCTCCATGCAATCAACCAAACCAAATCGACCAACCA
>JAWQFJ010010689.1:237500-240000 GCA_034096865.1 Theodoxus fluviatilis
GAAGATTATAATGACGACGACAATGATGATGATGATGATGATGATGATGATGATGATGATGATGATGATGATGATGATGATGATGATGATGATGATGATAATGATGGTGATGATGATGATGATGATGATGATGATGATGATGATGATGATGATGATGATGATGATGATGATGATGATGATGATGATGATGATGATGATGATGACGACGACGATGATGATGATGATGACTTCATGATGATGACCATGGCGGTAACAAAGACGACAACATCAACGACACCCCTACCTTAATGACGTCTGCCGTGAGTTGGAACACGTGATGGCTGAAGTCAGAGGTCAACTGCAAGGTCCCGCCGTCCTGCACGGCGAGGGACTGGAGGGTCACAGAGCGCGCGTCAGGGACGGGCAGTGGAGCCCTGGCAAGGGAAGCCTGGCTGCCCAGGGACACGAGGCCTCCATTCAGCACGTACACGTCCCGCAGTCCCGACACCTGCACAAACACCCAAAGGTGTAAAAGGCAACAGCAGTGATAACAACAACAACAACAATAACAGAACCTGCACCAACAGAGGTCCATGCTGTGTGGACAAGTTGCTTGCAAAGCAGAGCAAGCGAGAGTCTGACACTCTTAGCACCATCATCTATAAAATGGCACGCCTGTTCGTGTTTGAGATCTCACTTCTTTCTCTGTAGCCCGTAATGAATCTGAATTCAATTAGAGCAGCAAGGAGTGTTTTGTAATCTATGAAAGGTAGTTGTGCAAAAGAACTTTTCATTCACGAACAAGCAGGAAAATCGTGACGAAGAAGATCAAGCCAACGCGTGCCCTCAGGCAGACACGCACACGCACACGCTTGCTGCTCAGTAACGAACACATGCCCATGTGTGCACACATAGATCCAATTTACTCCCATACCGCTGAGGTGCCCTTGGAAAACGAAGCTTCGACATTAGTTACACAGAAGCCTACGAAACATCTGCAGCAATGGCCCCCAAGAATACGCCCGCACTCTGGTACCTGGGCCAGGGAGGTCAGCTGGGTGCCTGTGAAGAAGGCTCTCGGTGGGTAACCCACGTGACTGGCCTCGTAGGCGTGCAGGTTGAAGGGGATGTCTGGCTGGGAACTACGGATCAGCATGGTCTGCTTGTGGCCCACGTGCACAAAGCCTGAAGAAATGAGGCAGTGTGAGAGTCTCCTGGTGGAATAGCAAACTCAACATCCTGTGGTCAAAGTTTTTGGCTGAAGAATGGCGGAAGGGGAGGAGTGTGAGGAGAGCGAAATGTAATGGGAGGGAAAGTGGGGGTAGGAAAGGGGAAGAGGAGGAAGGGAGGAGAGGGGGAAGGGGGAGAGGGGAAGGGGGAGGTGAAGCGGGAGGGGGAAACGAGAGAGGGAAGTGAGAGGGGGACGCAGGAGGAGGAGGACGGAGGAGGAGGAGGAGGAGAGGAGGAAGAGGGAGGAGGAAAAGGAGGAGGAGGAGGAGGCAGGAGGAGGAGGAGGAGGAGGAGGAGGAGGAGGAGGAGGAGGAGGAGGAGGAGGAGGAGGAGGAGGAGGAGGAAAAGGAGGGAGGGAGGAGGAGAGAGGGAGGAAAAAGGAGGAGGAGTAGGAGTAGGAGAGTAGGAGGAGGAGGAGGAGAAGGATGAGGAGGAGGAGGAGGAGGAGGAGGAGGAGGAGGAGGAGGAGGAGGAGGAGGAGGAGGAAAAGGAGGAGGAGGAGGAGGAGGAGGAGGAGTAGGAGGAAGAGCAGGAGGAGAAGCAGGAGGTAGAGCAGGAGGAAGAGCAGGAGGAAGAGCAGGAGGAAGAACAGGAGGAGGAGCAGGGTGAGGAAGAAGAGGAGCAGGAGGAGACTATTTAATTGTTTTTCACAAAGATGTAATGTCGTTCTCGTATTTTGGTGAAAGAGACAGAAAGAGACAAACGTGCATAAGGACAATACAACGCTAATACGCACATTGCCACACTCTTCTTTGCATTTTTCTTTCCTCTCGTCCCACATCACTTCTTTAATCCACATAATCCCCACATGGAGAACAGCGACTTCGCGTCCGAGATATGAACCCCGGCCTTCTGTTTCAAAGTCGTCAGCACTCACCCGACACCTTACTGAGCTCAGTTACAAATAGTTCATTTCAAAAACATTTCTAACACTTTAAACAGAAGGTAAATTGTTTTGGCTGATCCCCAAATCCACGTTGTCCTGAAGACGCTAAACAAAAAAATCAATTCAGCCTCATCACAATTGTTTCACCATATCGGCAGACACTGGTGGTCACGCCATTGTGCATGGATTATTTTACTGAAACATCAGCTCTAACGCTGCAAGAAAGAAATAGTAATATGCTTTATACAGTCCATGGTGAGGCCACTGCAGAACACCCACCTGAGTTGTCTCCCTGCATGCTTCCCACGTGCACGCTGAAGGAACGAGAGTAGTCGTTCTTGTCTTCAAAGGTCACGTGACTTCCGCCACCTACGTACATGTCCGTGAAGTTATGCTGTCCCTTGG
>JAWQFJ010010689.1:242500-252500 GCA_034096865.1 Theodoxus fluviatilis
TAATACAAACAAACAAAACAACAGGCTTAGCTTGGGACTAGTGTAGGCGGGAGGAAGTGAAGTTGCGCAATGTAGGAGGTGTGTGTATAGAGAAGTGAAAGCATTTCACTTTCATGGACGGAAAATCACGATAGCACGTGAAAGCGGATGTGCGAGTCAGATTGCGTGGAAGAGGGAGAGAAGGAGGCTGGAGTTGACCGGGGGGGGGGGGGGGGGGGGGGGGGGGAGAGGAAGGGGTTGTTAGCTCTTCAGGTTGAAGCCATTCGGATCTTTGGTGTCAAGAAGGGAAATGAAGTAATGTTCCATTTGTTTCGTTTCTGCTGAGTCGCTCTTTGCTTACCATAGGATGCAGACTTGCTAAGAGTGAGTGTGAGGGGCTGTTGAAATGTGATGTGAGTATGTTGTGGCGCGTGTCGGCACGGTGTTCTTTAATCTGCTATTGAGTGTTCTTTCTGTCTCTCCCATGTACAGAAATCCGGGGCAGGCAGAGCAGGAAATAGCATAAATGATGTTTCGGTTTGTGCATGTGAAGCGGCGTTTCATTGTGAAAGAGGTATTGTGGGAGTTGACTGGCGAGGCATTTGGCAACGTTGCAAGGTGTGGTGCTAGGTGCTGCAGGGGAGGGGGTGAAGGATGAGCGTAGTTATCAGTGTACGAATAAGTCTAGCAAATGTATGTCACGGCTCTACGTGAGTCTGGGGAGAGAGGAGAAGTTCTGGGGTTCTCATTCGGAGAGGATGTGCCAGTTGGACATAAGTTGTTTTTTCTAAGTTTCAAATTGGCCCTTGAGGATCGAATTAATTCATTCCGAGACCAAATCACATAAACATTGATAAAACTAAAACAATCATGTTTCCATCTTATATTCGAGTCAGAGATGTAAATGAAGTAATTAACAGACAATGACAGCTAAAGAAGTTTTTTTTCATTATGCAGTGATGAACTTTCCATACATCTGTTGCGTTAAAAAATGCTTAAGTTCAATTAAATTACCGATCACAAATACTTTTGAACAACCAGATGTCATACACGACGACGACGGACCTGGGACCACACAGATCTTCACATTGTTCTCCTGAAATTCAAAACGTTTATACCACCCTTTCATACACAGTCACGCTAATTTAAATGTAACGTCCACACACTACGAACATTTCTAACTAAACAACCACACACTCTCATGCGTACCTTCGACCGATGTTGGCTAGGGGCGTTTCCTCCACGACGGGCTTCTTCCCGGAGTTGTCGACCCTGAGGGAGCTCTTGCCGAGGTAAGAGTCCTCCACGTAGGCAGTGCCGGACGCCCCGGCCTCAGCCCCAGGGCGTGGTGCTCCGCCCTGCAGGTGGAACTCCCCACGGTAGGGAGGCATGCCCACGTGCGTGGCGTGGTACACCGCCACCCTCCCCCCGGACCCCCCGCCCCCCTTGACAGCGTCTCCCAGGCCCCCCGTCACTTCGATCGCACCCGTGTGGCTGCCTGCAGGACGAGAGAGCAAGAGGGGGGAAAATGAAGGGTGACTATGCATTGGAACTGTCTGATAAGCGTTTGTGGCGGCTTTGAATTCTGCCGTTTCAGCCAGATCGTAGAAAATGACAATCACGGGGTAAATGTACACAAATTGTTTTTTAAGCCCTTATATTATTCAACTGGGAATGGAAAAGAAAGAGAGTTTGACTTAGAAAGTTGCGAAGGAAAAATGTTCTGAGAAGTGAGATGTGATAAGAATGTTTTACTATGTTATCTCTTAAAATTCGTTAACATAGTTATAAAAGATTCCCTTAATGACAAGCAACACCCTCTTATGAAGACATCATTTATCACACCCACACATATGAATAGTGTGATTAGAATTGATTCTTTTCTGCTTTTTCCTTCTACGACTTGGCCACACCTACAGGAACCATTGTGCCTCAACTGTGCTTGCCTGTGAAGTTGACGGTCCTTATGAGAATGCTGCCTCCGCTGCCTCCACTGGCCCCGGCACTTGCTCCAGTCACGTCCTTGCTGTTGGCACGTATGAAGCCGTCCACTGTAAGGGTGTGCTCTACCCCCAGCTCCAGTATCCCTCCGCCTGAAACAGGCAGGGTGGCGTCGACAACTGTGACATTCCAGTGTACGAGGATTTCTGCTTGCGGGTTAGATGGGGAACGAATATACAGAGGGAGGGTCAATGGCGACAAAAAGCAGCGTCGTCACAGCTATAGGGCTTTAAATCAGATATTGTCAAAACGTTTGCAAATTCAAAGACTCAAAATTCAGGAAGGTTTTGTGTGTATGTGTGTGTGTGTGCGTGCGTGTGCAAGTGTGTATGTGTGTTTTAAATAACGTTTATTCTGACATGTTGTGACTCACGCAAACACAGGGTGGCGGAGTTGCTTACTCAGGAAATGGAAGGCATCGCGATGATGCACATTACTACCACTCCCAAACGGACAAACCCCAGATACAGTGTTCTGGCGATAACACGTGTAAAGACAGAACGGTTCACGATGCGGATCTCCCCAGACTGGCATGATGCTCTTCCCCATGCAGACTTACCGATGCCGCCGCTAGGAGCGGATCCGCCGCTGCCGAAGCTGGCGGGTCGGTAGAGGTCGCCGTAAGGGTCGTGTCTGGCAAGACGACACGTGACAAAGCCGTCACACTTGCCACGCCCACCCATCCCGCCATGCCCCGCGCCGCTGTCGCCAAGGCGATGGGGGACGCCGGGCGCTACAATGCAGAAATTATGTATTTGTAATCTCATTCTGAGATGGCTTTGTGAGAACTTACGAATGAGGACAGTTGAAGAGAACCGTTAAAAGCATGTTTAATGAGAAGTATCAGTTGAAATGGGTCATTAGTGTGAAAGTCGAGCAGATCATGTTTACTTTGTCTGTCATAAAGTGCAAGAGCTGCAATTCTGGAGTGTTATTTCTTTGACATAAAGCCATTACCGTGTAACGCCCAAAACGGTGTCTTCCTTCCCATGCTTATATGGACACAGCTCATGGAAAAACGTGTGGAAACACATGACATAAAATACTGGCGCACAATGACAGATTCCACTCTGGTAAATTTGACAAATCAATTAAAACTCCTTTCCCGTGATAACGATATTCAGGTGGATAATACATATTGTGTGCATATCGTATAAATATGCAGTAATCGCTTCAGAAGATTTTTATACTGACCCCAAGGCATCCTATGACACATGTGGGAATCTGAATGATTATCATGAGTCGGTTGATCGACCAGCATGGTAGCTCAGTATTCCCATCTTCCATGCTGCTACCTGCAATCTCTGAGGGCCCATTAAATAAAAAAGGACACCACACGCCATGGATGCAATCGGGGAAAACTCTCACCAGGCCCCAGTGACGCCAAGTAGCCTCCGTCGTCCACGTCGATGCTGCCTCCGTCATCTACGGTCAGATCCACGGCCTTGACCTTCACATTCTTGCCGGTCACCTGACCTCCACCCTGCACTGTCAACGACCCGAAGGTCAACTCGTAGCGGAAGTTCGGAGCAAAGGGCGCGGAGCAGTTGATCCTTGACCTGGCCTTGATGGTCGAAGTGCCGTTGAACTCGAAGTTCAAGGGCGACTTGCCTCCACTTGAACCCGTAGGGAAAAGACGGAGGTCCCCTCCAGCGACCAGAGTCAAGTTGACGATGTGGTCTATGACGCCCTCCACCTTGAACACGCAGGAGTTTGACTTTGGAAGTCTTGACTAAATCATTGAAATGCACTGCTATGAAGAAACACTTCGGTCTGGTTAATGTCAATGTGTAAGATTGACAGGCATACTTCTTGCAATGTGACTTTCGCTACATTCCACCCTTTTCACCACATGAGTTGTTGCAAAATGCTACTTCCCCTCAGGTTCAACACTAGTTGTGTCTAATTTGATTTTTGCCTCGCATTCCAGTTGCATATCACATTAGGAAAGGGTTTCATCACGTGTTTCCTTACTGGTGCGATAAGTAAAGTTGAATACTGTTATAAAAGGCCAAAATGTATCATCATGGTTGCAAATCCTTTTCATAATTGAAAAGGCCCAAATTTATCATCATGGTTGCAACTCTTTATCATAACTTTTCAAAATCGACTGTATGCTTGATTTATTATTGACAGTGATGCATCTGCATCGTTGTCTCTCAGAAAATAAAAGAATGCAAATAAAGAAATATGTGATTTGCGCTGCATGTTTCAGAGAATTGACATGAATATCTACAGAGCAACAGAAGATTCATGCGAAAAGGTCTCTGCCATTGTAAGTCTTACAAAAGCACCCTAACATGCCACCTCAAATCTGTCCCTCCTTTTCATTCCAAAACCCCGCGATATGAATCTTTCGTTTCAGTAGAATGTGACTGGGCCTTGTGTTATGAGGTACTACGAAAAGCCTGTTGCGCTACTCATGGATACGACCGGAACGGGTCTTCCTACGACGGAGAGCGCACCAGGTTCTCCACCATAAACCATCGTAATCCTACTTCCTTTTCTCTCAGAGAAGTCTTTCTTCCCTATCTCTGCAGCTCTCATTCCCACCCATCCCTACATCACATCGCCACCGCCACCCCTCATTCCCGACCCTCACTCCCGTCCCCCAAACCCTCTCCCCCACCTCCCACCCCCCACCCCCAACCCCACCTACCTGCAGGAAGACGCCGTCCACCGTGGTGGAGGGTGCCAGACCCAGGTAGCCCTCATCGTACACGTAGGCAGAGAAGGGCGCGTCTACATGGGGGCGCTGCAGGTAGTACAGCTCCACGCTCTGTCGCGGCCCCACGTGCAGGACGCCCGACCGGTCCCCAATCATGTGCTGGAAGAAGCAGGCCGTGGTCCTCGACAGGTCGGTGGGTCTCAGCGCCAGGTGCGCATTTCCGTAGACCTGCAGCTCGTGGAAGCTGTAGTCGTTGTCGTCAGACTGGAACAGCCTGGGGTGACGAAGGGTGGAGGAGTAAGAGGAGGGGTTTTATGTTGAAGTCTGTGTATGTGTGTGTATGTGTGTGTGTATGTGTGTGTGGTGTGTGTGTGTGTGTGTGTGTATGTGTGTGTGGTGTGTTTGTGTGTGTGTGTTTGTGTGTGTGTGTGTGTGTGTGTGTTTTTGTGTTTGTGTGTGCTCGCGCGCTCGCATGCGCGGGTGTGTATGTATATGACACCAGTTGTAAGCGACTCGGTGGTTGTGGCTGTTGGTCCTTGATGGTTGGTGGTTGGTGGTGGTGGTGGTGGTGGTGGTGGTGGTGGTGGTGGTGGTGGTAGTGGTGGTGGTAGTGGTGGTGGTGGTGGTGGTGGTGGTGGTGGTGGTGGTGGTGGTGGTGGTGGTGGTGGTGGTGGTGGTGGTGGTGGTGGTGGTGGTGGTGGTGGTGGTGGTGGTGGTGGTGGTGGTGGTGGTGGTGGTGGTGGTGGTGATGGTGGTGGTGGTGATGGTGGTGGTGGTGGTGGTGGTGGTGGTTGTAGAGGTGGTAGCAGGTTTTTGTGGCAGTGATGCCGAAGGCGGCATGGATGAAGCTTTAAAATACAGGAGGTAATAAAATCTCGTATTGCAATTATTCACACTTTTTTTTACCTACAAGCACCTCTGACTCATAACAATCCGCACTGACTTTTCTTTCCTCGATCCATTACTTCAAGACAAATGTCTTCCTCATTTTGCAGACAGCCTGTTCTCACCTGTCTGCCTCGCTCTCCATGATCCAGGCCTTGAAGCTGTCCGTGCTGAGGTCACTGAAGTTGGCCACCTTGGTGACGGCCTTGCTGACCCGGAAGTTGTTCTCCACCATGATGGTCTTGTGCTGGTGTTGCTGGCTGTAGAGGAAGATGGTGCCAGGGCCCCCTGGCTCCGCACTCTCGGACGACTCGGACAGCGCGTCTCCGCCATGGGCCTGGGTGGACATACAGACAGACAGAGTCAGAGGCACCGTGCAGAGTGTGGTCGCTAATACTGTAACGGTATTGTGTTCGTATGTCAGAAAGAATGGAACGGGCGCACTGGAAGATATCAGTCAAAATGATTTGATAGGAAAAAGGAGGGAGATGTGTTTTTAAGGGGTGGGGGTGGGGGGTTGGTGTCCAGGAAAACATTGAAGTAGAAATAGCGACTATTGATACATCTTATCGGATGACAAGGGCGAGCGCTTTAATAACAGTACGATGGTTCTAAAGAAGACTCATACAAGTTGTGCTTCATATATATAAACAGACCCATTGCAACTTGCTGTTAATTTCTTTTGAGTCGAGAGCAAACGTGGAGGTTGCAGTTCAACCACGACGTTTACTAAGTCAAGGATAACGGCAAGTTAATACACACATGGCATTTCGCAAGACGACCAAATGAGTAAACAAATACATTTTTTAAATCATGCAGCAACGGGTGAAAATCTTGTTAAGTCTTAGGGAAGGGTGGATTAGACCAGCAAAAACATGCCTCACCTGGAACTGCCCGAGCAAAGTCTGGTTTCTCCAGAATTGGAGGGCCACGCGGCCCCCTGCCCCTCCTCCCCCGGTGCCCCCTGGCAGTTGGCTGCCGCCATTGGCCGTGACGTTGCCAAAGCCCCGCACCCTCCAGGTAGTCACGTGGACGGTGCCCCCCGAGCCGCCTCCTCCGTTGGTGTTTATTGCGTCCCCGCCGTCCGCCCTGATCTCGCCTGAGCAACGGCAAAGCACAGGAATGAGGCCAGTGAGGGCAAGCCTGGCGGGGGTTAATCAGAGAAATTGGGGCATAACGTCTTCCAACAAGCATCGATGTGATGTGTGCTACGAAGTGTAATTAAAAGGCATCCAGATTTGAAGCTTGAATAGCTTTGGAGCATTGACAATTAAGGAACTTGGGTTTACGCACGCGCACATGAATACACCGACGCCCACACGCTCACGATCCGACTTGAATTGAACACACACATGCCACCATACATGAATGCGAACACAAACGCAGGCGCGTGCACACACACACAAACACACATTGCCCACATGTGCGAATTTCATTCATCACTCATCATTACATCTATTTTTTAAAATAGCAGCAACATCACCACCGTGTTATTCTAGAGTTCTTCAAAATAAACAACCAAAATAAAAAAGAGCAGCAAGTTTCTGAGCCCATAGTTTGACGTGCTTCGCCGGTCTGTCCTTCACCTTCAAGATCCAGTGTGTCCGTGACGTTGATGCGAAGAAGGCCGCCACCGTTGCCGCCCTGACCAAGTCCGCCTCCTCCTGAACTACCGATGTGGTTTGGAACGAAGAAACTGCCGTACGGCTGGCCTGTTGTCGCAGTCCCTGCACCTCGCCCGCTGCTGCCACCGTAGCCCCCTCCAGAGGACCCCTGTGGGCTGCTAGACCCGCCACCCGTATTGAGCGTGGGGGTGGGGACAAGATCCGGCGTGTACCCGAGGCTGTCAGCGTGCAGGCTTCCGCCGTCGTCAATGGTGAGGTTCTGCACGGTGAGGGAGAGATTCGTAGCCCTCAGGTTCCCGCCTCCTTCGATGGTGACGTAGTTTGACGTCATCGTAAAGTCTGTGTCGTTGATGAAGTCTCGTGGTGCTTGGAAGAGGCCGTGGTCTTGGACTCGAACGGACTGCGAGGGAAAAAAGGAAAAGAAGGCTGATGAATGCAATAATGTGTGGTGCACAAGATACACAATAATTTGTCATACAGGAATAAAATCAATTAGTCGCTCAGACGTGAATTATCATTTCACATAAAAAGCTAACAATCTTGAGATTCTCCAACGCACTTCTTACACTCAGTAATCACGAAGATATTTTACTGCACCTTCAATGGACATTGGAAACATTAAGATGTTGATCATTTAAGCGTATTTCAGCAAATTCCTGAGATAATACCGAATGTTTGAGATTATCTCAGAATAAGATCATATCTGACAGCGCGAAGAGTGCGCAATATATTTGTTTGATCTTGTGTTTCAATGAAAAAACGCGTAAGGTTTCTTCCTGAGAGCAGGAGGAAGGCAAAGCAGCTACCTGGAACTGGGCGTGGTTGTCAAGCTGACCACTGGTATGGCCGCCCCGCTTGACGTGGACGTGTCCGAACTGGTGCAAGGTCAAGTTGACCACGTTGTCCATCTCGCCCGTCAGCCAGATGGACACGTTGTGGACGATGGTCACCGGGGCCAGACCGAGGTAAGCCCCGCGGTACACGTGCACCGAGAAGGGAAGGTCCATCTCGCCCCGTTCCAGGTCCATGACCTGCAGAGGCAGCACCGGTCACACACCGCTGTCTACACAGGACAGCTACGGCAGACCTACTTCCAGTGATTGTAAATGGTGACTTTTCACACCAGCACGTACTGCTTATGCGAAAATGTTTCATTACTTGCATCACGTTTTGTCGACGAAAATGCAAATAAGAATGAATTAGTGATCATTGTATTATAAAAAGCTTTTCAAGTAAAGAACATTACGTCGACATCCAAATACCGTACGACAAAATTGGAAGTTTTAAAGTCATTCTGTGGTCCCTCTAATAATATCTTGCCATTGCCGTCTAAATGTTTCCATTCAATATACGGCTTGATCATGCATCATTTCCTACTTCTTGTTTGGCATCAACAGTTTAGTTTAATCGGAGAGGTAATTACAATAATGCCTTTAGCTCTCACTTCATACAAACCTGTTTGTCTCCAAGATGGACCACGCCTGTGCGATCACCGATCATGTGCCTGCAAGGCAAGACAGGTTGATGTATTTACATTTCAACGTTCAATGTGCTGTGGATCAGGTTTCTTTCGCCACGCAGCACACACCTTTCTCGGAAACTGGGAATTTTCACGCTGAATCTTACACCACTCTTCCGCTGAGGTAAGGGAACATGTACTTTTTTTACAGGACTGATTGACACCAAACGACATTCTGCGTTAAAAAACCTACCACAGCGTCTTGCTTTTGTATGGACGACATCAATCACAGTCGAGATGTGCTAAAGCTATGCGCAGCAAGAGAGGGCAAGTCAGCACACGGTACTTGGAGATTAACTTGAGGAGACAGAGCCACCGCCTTACCTGAAGTACAAGGACAAGGGGGAGTTGGGGGGCGAGGTCAGCAGGGCCAGGTGGGCGCGGCCGTAGATCTGCAGCTCGTCGAAGTTGAAGGAGGCGTTGCTGGACGCCATGGCGTGCATGGCGGACTCGGGCAGCACCCAGGTCCGGCAGGAATCCCCGCCCAGGGAGGCGTAGTCGTCAATGACGTGCTCCCCAGTGGGGGCTTGCAGCCCGTTGTTGTCCACGATCAATGTCTGGCGGAGACGAAAACACGCTCTCCATTCAAAGTTCTCACAGTAGATGTGTGCTTTATGAAAACATCTTTGGAAACATTGTTTTCACTACACTAGTTTACATTACTGAAGTTTGCTTTCGGTATTTAAAAAAACCCACAATCGACAAACATGAAAAAGTATTTTTCCGTCACTTGACCCGGCATTTCTTCGTATTTAAAAGTGACCAGGGAATTGTTTCATCTGATCGCAGCAAAAGATTTTTAATGTCTCCGTCAGCAATATACACTGCTATAACATGCTGTGAGAAGACGGTGAGCAAAATGTAATATTTCTCTTACACAAACTACACTATTTTATAAACGAACACCGTTTTAAGCGTTTTGATCGAGTAATAGTGTCATTCAAACTAATGAAATGCTCAGCGGTGAAAATACTGTTGGTGTCAGTTAAAGTTTGCTACATCATCTTCAGCTCAAACACAACGCAACAAAGAGGCACCTAGTTGTTCCTCACCTGGTGGTCCTTGTCCGCGTGGTACACGAAGACGGTGCCTGCCCCGCCATTTTCAGCCTTGTCCTGCTGGCCGGCAGCTCCGCCGTAGGCCGTGAAACGGAAGGAGCTCCTGGTGCTGTTCTGGGTGAAGTGCATGGCCACGCGGCCTCCTGCCCCTCCACCTCCGGGCGTCGCATCCGAGGGCGACCCTGCTCCACCATTAGCGGAAATCTTCCCGTAGCCCTTGACAACCTCGCAGAATAGCCAGAGACTACCGCCGCTGCCGCCGCCC